>JAXIVJ010005572.1:5000-32500 GCA_036785665.1 Chirona hameri
CACTGAGTCCTCTGACATATTAGAAGGTCATTCTATTTCGAGTTCAAAGACGTCCTTTGACACCTGAGTCCGTTTTTCAGTTGGTCTCGTATGCGCAAGATACTAGGCACTGGTTTTCTTCTGCAGGCACTGGCTGAAAGTCATTTAGGGTTTCAAAGGCCTTAGAAACTCTAAAGGACTTTCAGCCAGGGTACAGAGTTAAGTTTTTCACACATCCTGTCCGTTCTATTGTCAGATTATCAAATTAGTCGTACTGTTAAAAAAACATAAACAATGTATTATATATCCACCATGGTATTGAATATATCGCATCATCATATTTCCTTTAGTGTTATTAATTCGGAATGAAACCTTCCTGGTGTTCTTTATGTACTTCGCTTCGCCCTGTCTCAGATGCATTTCATTTGTTAAAATGTCGTTTCTGGGTGGAGGCATGTTTTTTTCAAACAAAGTCCAGCCTCGTCTAAGGCACGCACCAGCTTGCTGTATTTAACTGCACCCGGAGGAGGAGAATGAATGATTAAAAAGTAGCAACAAGTGAAGTGTTTATATTCTCGACGCGAAACAAACTTGAAGTGTCAACAAACGAATTTCGCCCAGGTGGGTAACTTACATATGTTTTAATTCCAAGCCCTCATACTTTCGGAGACTCTCAACTTCTCTCAACGTCGTCAGAATGTCTGCAGTTATTTTACATCAATTCTGTTTAAAAAAACGATGGTTGGTTTGAATACCGCACATTGCAAATAGAGGCCACAAGTGGTCCCCGCTTGTTTCGCTGCGAGAAGATAATATATATAATAATATGATATTTGGTGGCAAGCTTTGCAGACCCGAATAACGCCGACCAAAACAGGTTACAGCGTTTTATTTATTTAGCGGCCCCGCTCAGCTGAGGTCCCTGGAACCAATAGCATCCAGCTAATGCTTTTTCGAGCGCCGGCTATTTGGATTGGATTTATTATTGCGAGAGAAGGAAAACATGCCCCTTCTGTCGCGTGCTGTGACCGACACAGACATCGGAGTGACTTGATTTTTTTGCCGTGGATCGTCACAAAGCTTGAAACTGGCTGTGTGCAAATTGCACAGTCATCAGTGCTGCCACCTGTGCTGTGCGTGTGGCTAAAGAAATGAGGGCACATACACAGACACACAGACAAACAGACAGACGTACGGCTAGACAATTAGTGATTTAGACAAGCGGTCCCCGCTTGCTTCGCTGCACGAAGAGGCGACGCAGTTGGCGTCGGTGGTGCCGTTTACTTATTTGGAGTTACACTAAATCGTTCGAAAATTGCATTTATCAACTTATGATCCGTCAAACGGGAGTGCGTTTCAAGCGCAGCATGTTCTTCGAGAATAGTTACTTCGGAACCAATATTCGGTGGCTACCGCTATTGCAAGCTTTGCGTACCCGAATCACGTTGAGCAAAATAGGTATATCACAGCGTTGTATTAAAACTGTATTTATAACTTTCATGTTTGTAAATACACTTAAATTTTGAGTGGATATTGGTCAGAAATGACTCCGCTTCACAGCTGAATAACTTGCATCGTCCAACACCCTCAGGCTTTGACGGCGTGGCGGTGTAATCAGAAAACAAATGTTTTAAAATTGTCCAATTTTATATCCCAGGTCGATTTAAATGCATACATACTGATCGGTAAGATTCAGTTTTACATGTATTATATAGCCGGTACATTTGTCTACACAATTGCGTATGTTTCATCGCTTTAGATGCGATAGGTTCCGGGTTCTGACTTTCATCGTGAAAAACCTTGTAAAACAATGAAATTTGCATTATTTCGATATTCACTTTGCACGTGCCACGCGCTGCTCGCCGACCCACATTGCATACGCCAGCCCGTTAATTTCTCTACACGCCTGTGTTTATCCCGTGCCGATCGGACTGTAAATTACCGAGATATCGACCTGGATTGCATCCGTGTTTAGAGTTGTTTCGCATTTTACACACACATTTCGCTCAGGTTTTTCTGCATGTTGAACCAATGGAAAAACATGCGTGCTTCTGGCACGTGCTGTGACCGACACAGACATCAGAGCGACATGATATTTTGCCGTGGATCGTCACAAACCTTGAAACTGTTGCGTGTGCAAAATTCACCGTCATCGGTGATGCCGTCTGTGCTGTGCGTGTGGCTAAATAAATGAGGACACAGACAGACGTTTGCGAATATGAAGAAATGAGGACACAGACAGACTTTTGCGAATATGTGCCAAATTGTTTTTTTATGAACAATCAACAATCATTTGAAAAATGTGCATTGACATCGGCAGTTTCGCTTGGCACCGGCCGGCCGGTGTCAAGCAAAACTACGGCGACCTATTTAGTGTCGTCGATTTGTTTACAAGTGCCAATTCCACAACGTTGAACAGATTGATGCAAAAGCACCAGATGTTTCGCTTTCCAATAGTGGAGGGAAAATACCGATAATTAATTTTCCCAAACTTCCAACTTTGAATAGGGAATAATTGTATTTAATTTTTAAATTTAGATCACAACATTGTAATACCATAAAGGTAGCCAAATAAGTTGTTGCTAAAAAAAATAAAAAGGTGATTATCTCCCTTTAACGATTGCACCTGATTTTCAAAAATCAATGGAAGTTGGCGAGGATGGTAATAAATATGTAAATCAAACCCTACGCACAGGAACACAGAATAGCCCCAGCGTAAGGTCAGGGGTCTACGATTCCAAAGAACCGTCTGACATCTCGCCTCGCATTCAGGAAACCATCTGTAGGGTAATTCAGTGGCTCTCAAAGTTTACGGCCCCACCGCGGTTGGGCCGTGTGACGCCGACAAGGCAGTGCGCAGACACTTTAAAAAGATCCTGGACATTAGCCGGAATAATGTGAAATTAAGGCGCTGCTCTACGCCTTTCGACCGGCGTATCTACTTGATGTTGGCGATGTTATTATAGTTATATATTTATGTTATGCCAAATGTATATTTATGTTATGCCGGCAGTTGTTGCCACGCATTTTAATAGTGGTGTTCAAGCTGGTATTCGCACGGTGTGTACAGTAAGTTTAACCAATCGGCGATGAGCTGGCTCGAGCGAGCTCAACGCCGATTGGTCAAACTCACTGTACACACCACGTGCACGTCTCATTGAACACGGGGGATAATTTCACAGTAGATAATGGCGGCGGCGAGTGTTTTTATCTACCGTGGCGGCAGCGTAATTCCTTGTGCGTGTGTGGACAGTTATTGACAAGGCCGTATAATAATAAGAGTTATTGAGTGAGTGCCATTGATGTGAACGGTGACGCTGAAATGCTGCTTGTGTGGTTCGAGGGCGAACGTTTTTAAGTGAGTATTTTTTTACCTAGCCGAAGAGCAACACAATCGTTTCTCAAATCATATAGGCCAAAAGGGCCAAAAATATAAATGAGTAAAATTACAAAATGAGTTATGTTGGTAGCTAACTTTTACTTGCGCACAACTTACTTTCGGTAAGGTTCAACATACAACTTAGTTTAGGCCAGGTTGAAGGTAGGTAACTTAGTTTCTTTGTAAGGTCATCTTACATCAAGTGGACTTATGAGATCATTTTTTTGCCATTTTCAACCGATGTTGCACAAATGTGCGCTGCTCGTCTGCGCTGCCCGCTGACTTGTGCTGGATTCCGCGCCAGCGGAATCGATTCGGATTCCATGTCCAGCCAGATGAGTCGGATTCCGATTCCGATTGCAATATATATATTTTTTATAGAGGAATCGAATCCGATTCCGGAGCAGCTAAAAGCCTAATTCTGAATCGGATTCCATTGATTCCACTCTGCATAAAGAAGTCCGATCATAAATATTGCACAAATGACATGAATTACATGAATAGCCATATCTTGAATATATTACATAGGTATATTTACCTTAATGGCTATTTTGATAGAAAACTTGAAATCAACTCATGATTTGTTTTGTTTAACTGGCTTATTTTGAAAAATTGTGACAGTTTAAAAAAAAAAATTCTTACAAAAGGAACAAAGCAATATAATATCTAGGCATAGGTATAAATATAACCACTAGCGGATCCAGGGGGGCAAAGCGGCCATGGCCCCCGGAAAACGCCTGAAATCGGCGCAAAATTGACACATTTCCCGATATAGAAGAAAATCTAAGCAACTTTTGCTAAGGAAAGTTTGTTTTAAATCAGCTATCAATGCATAAGCAAGCGAAATTCGATGAGTTTTCAGAATTGTGTGAGACTTTTTGGAATTCCCCCCCCCCCCCCCTCCAACCACCCATGCCCTCCCCCCCCCCCCCCCCCCAACCAACCAACCAACCAACCAACGTTCTGGATCTGCCAATGCATATAGCTATATGCATGAACATATTGCAAGCTCCTATTTAGCAATATGACATGCACAGGGAAGTTATGTTTTGAAAGGCATGAAGTTATTATGGAATGTACGGAACAATAAACAAACATCGCCATAGACAAAACTAATTGCATGTCTCCACCTAAATAACTAGAATTACTCAGCACCTCTACTGACCTGCCCAGCATATACTAGGGGCACCGTTTCTTTCAAAGGTGAGGTCCGATATAGCATTTCCCTTTTCAAAATCCCGACTTTTTCCCATGGTTGTCGCATTGTCGTAGCAGAATAGTAAGATCCCTGGACAAAGTTTCCTGTGACAGACTAGTTCTCACAGTTCACAGTGCCTACTTTACTACATCTGCATTGAGTCGCTTTCACTGTGTGTGTGTGTGTGTGTGTGTGTGTGTGTGTGTGTGTGTGTGTGTGTGCGTGTGCGTGTGCGTGTGCGTGTGCGTGTGCGTGTGCGTGTGCGTGTGCGTGTGCGTGTGCGTGTGCGTGTGCGTGTGCGTGTGCGTGTGCGTGTGCGTGTGCGTGTGCGTGTGCGTGTGCGTGTGCGTGTGCGTGTGCGTGCGCGTGCGCGTGCGCGTGCGCGTGCGCGTGCGCGTGTGCGTGTGCGTGTGCGTGTGCGTGTGCGTGTGTGTGTGTGTGTGTGTGTGTGTGTGTGTGTGTGTGTGTGTGTGTGTGTGTGTGTGTGTGTGTGTGTGTGTGTGTGTGTGTGTGTGTGCGTGTGCAGTTCGTGCATACCGAGTGCATCGTATGAAAACACAACGGACTACCGAGTGCCGGATGTCACTAGCGAGTGCAGAAGGTCGGCACTCGGTTTTTTAACCAATCAGAACATGTTCCTGATGACGTCAAAGGTCACGTGACGCTGTTTTTAGGCGGCACTCGTTTTGGATGTTTTACCAGATTTTGTGTGTGAGTGTGTTAACTGGTGTGTTAGCACAGCAAAAGTCCGACGCGTGTTACTTTTGTCTGGTGGCCCTAGAGATGGACAAGCCCAAAGTACCGAGCAAGTACCGAGTAGGTAAGTACCAATGGTTTGCGCCATAAGTGTTTGACCTATGCATAAGCGTATTGGGGGGGGGGCGCGGTGGGGGCGCCCCCGTGTTTGACCTATGCATAAGCGTATTGGGGGGGGGGCGCGGTGGGGGCGCCCCCCCCCCCAACATTTTGGATTTTAACATTACGCCTATGTGCGTTGCATGGAAAGAATCGACTTCAGAATGCCTCCTGCGCCCCCCCCCCCCCCCCAACTTGAGCATAGTTTCTACGCCCCTGGACCTATGGATTGAGATATATCATAGATCAACTTCAAATATAATTTTATCGTTAAAAGAGGAAGCTAGTTTTAACAATTTCAGATATACAAGCGAACGCTAGACTTTCGGAATGCATTTTGATTTGTAGTTACGCCATTTAATTTGCATTGACCATCACTATCTTGAAAGCGTTTCTCGACGCTGCGCCGAAATCGAATGCACCGTCGCTGTAGTTGTTGAATGCAATGCGTTGGGGATGGGATGAACTTCATTCATGCACCGCGGGTAGGTACTCCTTTTATTGGTGGTTATTTTTAAAAAGACATGTTTATGGGTTTTTTATCATTTAAAAACATTGTAGTAGGTTCTTCCCGTCCTGAAATCGTAGGTAGGGTTATGGGTAGGTACTGGACAAGATACTAGGTAGGTAGCCTGAACTCACCTCACCTGGCACCCAAGAGAGGTAAGAAATGAATCAAATTGCTATCACAATCAGTGCGATTCGCTTGTCAGATTCCTATTGTCATCTTTTATCTAAAAATCCAATGATTTTTGGATAGTTATAGCCTTTGCATTAATTTGCTCACAGAACTTGTTGAAAAGGCATATTTTCAATTTCATTTACAGTAAATGTATAGTACTTGTGGCAAGCTACCACACAACAATGAAATGCTCACCTATTGCTTGTAGATGAGATTCGATTGACACTTCTCAATTGAAAATTGGTTAATAATTCAGCAAGTTACCTCACATGTCAGCTTGTTTTAGTTTCAGTTTGGTAGCCTATTAATGGCACCAAGGGTTGGCGTATATACATCAGACAACTGATTTACGCCAGAAGCTCGCGCTGCAGCATTAAAGCGTCCTCTCCCAAAGTACTAAATTAATTTCAGTGACATTTTATAGGAAGACGTGTAGTTGATGCAGCATAAGGTACTGTAAGCTTCATGTGGATATCTATTATGGTTTTTGAGTTATAGAGAAAATACGGCAGGGGGTAGATTCCACCCCCACCCCCGTAATTACTGTAAATGTTTTAGGTTGTCAGGTTTGATTATGTTATAACAATTGTTCCTTACCACACCCGGAAAACGAACGTCAGTTGTCTATGAGACCCTAAAAAAAACATCCTCCTGGTAGTGCTGCAGCGCAGCGAGCGTCTGGCGTAAATCAGTTGTCTGATGTATTTACGCCAAGGGTTGAAGGTAGGTAAAGATGACAATTTTCTTTCATTTTGGAAAAAGGCTCCTATAATTGTGAGACACCCCTCAGATTCCTAATTATAATCTTTCATCTGAAAATTATAGCTTTTTGCATTACTTTGTTTCTGGAACTTGTTGAAAAGCACTATTTTCATGTTTAAATTCAAATCCATCTTTTGTACATATGGCAACCTACCACCCAAAAAGGAAATGCCTATTTCTTCAAGATTTGCTTGACATTTTTCAATTGAGAATGGGATACATCATACAAATTGAGCTATAGTTATCCCACATGTTATATTATTGTTTTAGATAGGTAGGTACCTAGTCTAATGTCACCAGAAGCTGCAGATAAAAATGAAAATTGTCTTTTGTTTAGGGAAAAGTCTGCTGTCAGTGTCAAGCACCCCTCAGATTCCTAATTGTAATGTTTTTATCTGAAAATCCAATATGTTTTGGAAAGTTATGCTTTGTGCATTATTTTGCTTGCAGAACTTGTTGAAAAGGCATTTTTTACATTTAATTTGAAGTTCATGTATTACGCTGATGGAAACCTACCACACAAAACTGAAATCCTTATTTGTTGAGGATTTGATATGATTTGAAACTTCAATTGAAAATCTGATAAATATTCAGCAAGTTACCCCACATGTCAGATTGTTGTTTTAGCTAGGTAGGCACCAAGAGCTGCGGATAAAATAAAATAAAAATATTTTGTTTAGGGTAAAGGCTGCCATCACTGTGAGGCACCCCTCAAATCCCTAATTATATTTTGTTATCTGAAAATCCAATGATTTTTGGAAAGTTGTAGCCTTTTGCATTACTTCGCTTGCAGAACTTGTCGAAAAGTAATATTTTGACATTTAAATTACAATCCATCTTTTGTACTTTTCCACACAACCGTTCACATCCTGTTCCCATGCCCTTTACGTCTTCACCTCCCACCCCTTCAAATCTCTAGAATGAAAGATTACACAGCAAGTTTGCTTGTAATAGATTCTGAACAGTTGTTTTCACCACATAGGTAGGATATCGGGTATCTGGCAGCACAAACTACCACACTAAATGCCCTATGGTAGAAATCCCAAACCGGATTATGACAACCTTGATTATCAAACCTTGATTTTTTGTCAACATTGTGGTGTTCCTGTCTGTGTTTTCAATTATTTTGGAAGCAACAAATGCCGTAAATATTAATAATTAGATTGCATTCCCCGTATCACATTGAGCAATTCCCTATCTGCCTATGGCCTACATTCTGGCCAAGCTTGAGCTGATAACCATAGTGTGTGAGTCCACTCTTCAGGTGACTAGGTGAGCTGCCTCAATTTTTGGGCTTATTTGCAATTATTAAGATAATGAAGGAAGGATGCACTGTCAGGGACGCAGGAACTAAGGCCCCCGTCCCCTGTTCCTATGCCTATGTGCACTGCCCTCACACCAAAGTCACTATTGCCAAAATCTGCATGCTTATTCCTAATGCTATGTGTCAGTATTTCCTACTTACGAGTGGGGTAAACTGAACTGAACCCTTCCTAGCCCTGAACAAGAACCAGAACATTGTCATGCTCTAGCTCTCTCCTCACAATACTGACCTGTAACATCATGAGTAACATGACAATGTGCATAGGTAGGAAGTGTTCAGAGTATGGGCAGTTTCCCCCTCCTAGTGTGAAAAAATCTGTGACATCTCTGGCTGCCTGAGGGGGCGCTCTGTCCGCCTGAGGGGGCGCTCTGTCTGCCTGAGGGGGCGCTCTGTCCGCCTGAGGGGGCGCTCTGTCCGCCTGAGGGGGTGCTCTGGCTGTCTGAGGGGCGCGCTCTGGCTGTCTGAGGAGGGCGCTCTGGCTGCCTGAGGGGGCGCTCTGTCCGACTGAGGGGGCGCTCTGTCCGCCTGAGGGGGCACTCTGTCCGCCTGAGGGGCACTCTGGCCGCCTTAGGGGGGGGGGGGCACTCTTGCCGCCTGAGGGGGCGCTCTGGCCGCCTGAAGGGGCGCTCTGGCCGCCTGAGGGGATGCTCTCTGGCCGCCTGAGGAGGCACTCTGGCTGCCTGAGGGAGCGCTCTGGCTGTCTGAGGGGCGCTCTGACTGCCTGAGGGGGGCGCTCTGGCCGCCTGAGCGGGCGCTCTGGCTGCCTGAGGGGCGCTCTGGCTGCCCGAGGGGGCGCTCTGGCTGCCTGAGGGGGCGCTCTGGCTGCCTGTGAGGCGTTCTGGCTGCCTGAGGGGGCGCTCTGTCAGCCTGAGGGGCACTCTGGCCGCCATAGGGGGGGGGGGCGTTCTTACCGCCTGAGGGGGCGCTCTGGCCGCCTGAGGGGATGCTTTCTGGCCGCCTGAGGAGGCGCTCTGGCTGCCTGAGGGGGCGCTCTGTCCGCCTGAGGGGGCGCTCTGTCCGCCTGAGGGGGCACTCTGTCCGCCTGAGGGGCACTCTTGCCGCCTGAGGGGGCGCTCTGGCCGCCTGAGGGGGCGCTCTGGCCGCCTGAGGGGATGCTCTCTGGCTGCCTGAGGAAGCGCTCTGGCTGCCTGAGGGGCGCTCTGACTGCCTGAGGGGGGCGCTCTGGCCGCCTGAGCGGGCGCTCTGGCTGCCTGAGGGGCGCTCTGGCTGCCCGAGGGGGCGCTCTGGCTGCCTGAGGGGGCGCTCTGGCTGCCTGAGGGGCGTTCTGGCTGCATGAGGGGGCGCTCTGTCAGCCTGAGGGGCACTCTGGCCGCCATAGGGGGGAGGCGCTCTTACCGCCTGAGGGGGTGCTCTGGCCGCCTGAGGGGATGCTTTCTGGCCGCCTGAGGAGGCGCTCTGGCCGCCTGAGGGGGCGCTCTGGCCGCCTGAGGGGGGCGCTCTGGCTTCCGGAGGGGGCGCTCTGGCCGCATGAGGGGGGCTCTTGCCACACGAGGGCCGCTCTGGCTGCCTGAGGGGATGCTCTCTGGCCGCCTGAGGAGGCGCTCTGGCCGCCTGAGGAGGCGCTCTGGCCGCCTGAGGGGGCGCTCTGGCCGCCTGAGGGGGCGCTCTGGCCGCCTGAGGGGGCGCTCTGGCCGCCTGAGGGGGCGCTCTGGCCGCCTGAGGGCTCTGGGCTTCCGGAGGGGGCGCTCTGGCCGCATGAGGGGGGCTCTTGCCACATGAGGGCCGCTCTGGCAGCCTGAGGGGGCGCTCTGGCAGTGGCGGCGGAAGAGGGGGGGGGGGGGGGGGAAGGAGGCAGTTACCCCCCAAACTCAGCCGAGGGGAGCTTTGTGTTTGGCAGGGGCTGCTGGCCTGAGAGGGGGCACTCTGTCGCCTGAGAGGGGGCGCTCTGGCCGCCTGAGAGGGGCGCTCTGGCCGCCTGAGAAAGGGCGCTCGGGCCGCCTGAGAGGAGGCGCTCTGGCCGCCTGAGAATGGGTGCTCTGGCTGCTTGAAATGGGGCGCTCTGGCCACCTGAGAGGGGGCGCTCTGGCCGGAGGAGAAGGGGTGCTCTGGTTGCCTGGGAGGGGGCGCTCTGGCCGCTTGAGAGGGCCGCTCTGGCCGCCTGAGAAGGGCGCTCTGGCCGCCTGAGAAGGGCGCTCTGGCCGCCGCCTGAAAGAGGGCCCTCTGGCTGCCTGAGAGGGGTCGCTCTGGCCACCTGAGTGGGGGCGCTCTGGCCGCCTGAGAAGGGGTGCTCTGGCTGCTTGAAAGGGGGCGCTCTGGCCACCTGAGAGGGGGCGCTCTGGCCGGAGGAGAAGGGGTGCTCTGGCCACCTGAGAGGGGGTGCTCTGGTTGCCTGGGAGGGGGCGCTCTGGCCGCTTGAGAGGGCCGCTCTGGCCGCCTGAGAAGGGCGCTCTGGCCGCCGCCTGAAAGAGGGCCCTCTGGCTGCCTGAGAGGGGTCGCTCTGGCCACCTGAGTGGGGGCGCTCTGGACGACTGAGAGGGGCGCTCTGTCCGCCTGGGGGGACTCTTTGACCGCCTGAGGGGCGCTCTGGCCGCCTGTGTTTCAAGGCCTCGTCTTACATGGATTTGAAAGGAAATAGTATCCGTTCACGAAAACACATGCTAGTTTGGATCAAGCAATATGCCAAACGTTTATATTTGATACACACAAGCGTATACTTCAACAGACCATAATTTAGCAGACTTGTAAATTGTCAGGTAGAAGCAAGGTCGATTGAAACTCTGGCGGATCTTTAGATACAAATATATGATTTAATGATCAGCAAGGCAAGAAAACATTCCCTTTCGTTAGACAAAACGGTTGTTTATATCTATGCGAAGTTAAAGTTTCATCCGATTCTATCCAGTTTATGAAACACTCGTTTATGTTCTACTTCGAATTTTCTGTGACGTTTCACGCATCCCTATTTCAAAGACAGGATAAACCATAAAATATGTTACAAGCGCTTTGTGAAAACAAAAATTGAATCCGTTAGAATGGTTTTGTTATGAACGTTTTTTTTTTGTCAACGTTCGTACGTGTTGTTGGAACGTCTTTATATCAGTATATTTTTGGGATCCGTTGGAACGGTTTCGTTAGAACGTTTTCTTTTGCAGCCTTCGTACGTGTTGTTGGCACGGCTTTTCTTCGTATATTTTGACAATGCAAGGGGCGGGGCCGATGTGGCCGCATTTGGAAGCGTTCGTACGTGGATCCGTTGGAACATTTTTTCTTCTCTCGTTGGAACGTTTTTTTTCTTCAGTGTTCGTTCGTGTTGTTGGAACGTTTTTTCTCCGTATTTTTATGGGCGCCATGTGACCTTCGTTGTCGGAGCGCCCCTAAACCCCAATCATCATCATCTCCGTATTTTTGACAATTGCAAGGGGCGGGGCCGCGCAAATACATCGGAAAACTTATTTACGACTTATCTACGAGATGGTCTGGGGGTCCGGGGGTGGAGACAGCTCCCCCCCCCCCCCCCCCCCCCCCCGTAGGTCACAGCGCAGCGAGCGAATGCGAGCGGGTGTTCTAAACGTGGGTCCCTGTGGCCGTAATTGCTGTAAAGTTTAGGCCAGGTTCGAATATGTTATAACAATTTTGTAATTGCAATTTTGTAATTACATTTTTGTATTCCAATATTTTAATAACATATCGAAACCAGCGCAAATTAGCCTGCCTACACATTGTTATTTATCATGAAGGCATATAATGTTTCATCGCTCTATCTTTTGCGAATATGTACCAAACTTCTATGAACAATCAACTCTCATTTGAAAAAAAATGCATTAAAATCGGCAGTTTAACTTGGCCCGGACGGCGAACTATTTAGTGTTCACGACTTATTAACAAAAAATCCCATCAATTTTCAACAAACAGGTATTTAATATATTATATATATGCACACATGAAACATTTATCTAAACCGTTTATTCATAATCAATCAATAAACGTTTCAGAAAACCGTGATGCATTCTGCGGATTAACTTGGCCAAGGATGGCGACATATTTAGTGTATGCGATTTGTTTCATTGACCGATCAGGGACGTTGTCACGCTTCTTGGACGTTGTCACGCCCCCGGACCATTTTCGTTTTGCAATTAGCACCGCCAACAGGACAGGCACCAGTGGCGTACAGAGTATACGGTCATTCAGGGCATGACCTGGTCCTTTGGACCCGAGGCGCCCATGCAAAGCTGGCGCCCCTCCGACCAGTGACGGCGCCCCTCCGGCAAGTGACGGTGCCCCTTCGGCTAGTGACGGCGCCCCCTCCGATCAGTGACGGCGCTCCTCCGGTCCGTGACGGCTGACGGCACCCCTCCGACCAGTGACGGCGCCCCTCCGGCCAGTGACGGGCGCCCCTCCGGCTACTGACGACACCCCTCCGGCTAGTGACGGCGCCCCTCCGACCAGTGACGGCGCCCCTCTGGCTAGTAAATGCGCCCCTACGGCCAGTGACGACGCCCCTCCGACCAGTGACGGCGCCCCCCCCCCCGGCAAGTGACGGTGACCCTCCGGCTAGTGACGGCGCCCCCTCCGGTCAGTGACTGCGCCCCTCCGGCCAGTGAAGGCGCCCCTCTGGCCAGCGACGGCGCCCCTCCGACCAGTGATGGCGCCCCTCCGACCAGTGACGGCGCCCCTCTGGCCAGTGACGGCGCCCCTCCGGCTAGTGACGGCGCCCCCTCCGGTCAGTGACGGCACCCCTCCGGCCAGTGACGGCGCCCCTCCGGCCAGTGACGGCGCCCCTCAGATCAGTGACGGCGCCCCTCCGGCCAGTGAAGGCGCCCCTGTGGCCAGCGATGGCGCCCCTCCGACCAGTGATGGCGCCCCTCCGTCCAATGACGGCGCCCCTCCGGCTAGTGACGGCGCCCTTCCGGGCTCCTACTAGTGACGGCGCCTCTCCCGTCAGTGACCGCGCCCCCTCCGGCGAGTGACTGCGTCCCTCCGACTAGTGACTGCCCCTCTCCGGACTGTGACGACGCCCTCCTGCCAGTAACGGCGCCCCTCCTACTAGTGACGGCGCCCCCTCCGGTCAGTGACGGCGCCCCTCCGGTCAGTGACGGAGCCCCTCCGGTGAGTGACTGCGCCCATCCGTCTAGTGACCGCCCCTCTGCCCATGACGCGCCCCTGGCCAGTGACGGCGTCCCTCCGGCTAGTGACCGGGGTGGGGGGGGGGGGGGGGGGCGCGCCTCCTTCCGAACGGTGCGGGAGTTGAGGCGCCCCCCCATGCAAAATTGTCGCCAATAATGATGGCGCCCCTGTCGATCGGGTGTCGCCCCTCAGGCCTCAAGGCAATGACCTGGTCCTTTGTGAATTGCTGCGCCCGCCACCGACAGGCACTCCCTGGAATCGGACAATTAGCACTCCTAGAAGTAAATGGCGACTTAGGAACAGGATAGGCGCCACTCGAAGCAAATGCCGCCCCCCATGGAGCAGAACAGGCGCCCTACCGGACAATAAGCAAATGCCGCCCCCACGGGTTAAACAGGCTCCCTCTAAATTGGACAAATGCACATTGCCCATTAGCGAATGCCGCCCCCATGGAGCAGAACATACGCTAGATTATCTAAACCGAACAATAGGCGTCCCCAGAAGCAAATGCCGCCCCCATACTGAGGGTCCCTGTCCAATCCAGCCAATCAAAAGTTGATATTTTTGAAAGGGGCCTCACAAAATAAAGTGGGCGAAATCCGTATAATTTTTCATATCCAGGGGCAGGCTCGGATATAGGTGGAGCTTGCCCCCCCCCCCCCCCCCCGTGAGCCGGATGTCGCCCATGTATCGCCCGTCAAGAGCGCCCATAAAGCGCATCTTTTTGTATGTCGCTCCCCCCCTGACCGAAATTCTGGATCCGCGCCTGAGGGGAATATATATTTTTTTGGGGAGGCCTCTTTCCCAGGGGCCCACCATGACTAGATTGCCCCCCCCCCTTCTGAAGGTCTGGTTGTGCCCCTGGTGGCTGTAGATGATCGTAAACACAAGAAACCGAAATAAATAGTTTTAGCTTGTTACATAACTCAGAAATGTCTTAAAGATATCCTGAGATCCTTTTCTGTTCGTCGTCAATTTTGTGAAAGTTCAATCACAGGTGGTGTTACTGGTGTTGTGTGGCGCTTCTTTACATTATGCTTTGCTTTGCTTGCGTTATTTCTGCCGTGTTTTGCCGCGCCGCGCCATTATTGCATTTGTTTACATTCATACTTTTATTTTGCTACATGACGGTGTTTGATTGCCAATCTCAACTTTCTGCTATATTAATAATTAATAACAAGTGCTGTTCTTGCTTTATTTACTTCTTTGCGGCTAAAGGCCAGACCACTGGCGGATGCAGGGGGGGGGGCATCAGGGGCAAATCCCCTACCCCACAGGAATATGGGGGCATTCAATACCAGTATCCCCCCGCGTGTTCCCAATTTATCAAAAATCGTAAAAAAAAACTGTCTTTGCAGCAGTCAAAACCCAGCTATCCACAGTCAAAAACCGCAAAATTTCGCGCCACTTCGCCGACATGACACAACCTTCGCAATTACTTATACAAATTTGGAAAATGCGAAAATGAATTCCATTAAGTGTCTGGCAGAGGCTCTCCTTGGCGGTAATTGGATCAAGTTACTATATGATATTCTTGATGATCCAAGTGTAAGTTTTGTTCAGTGACCCCTATTGGGTCATTTGAGGTCATGCGAGGTCACAATCATTTTTTTTGTGTCAATAACTCCCGACATACTGAAGACAGAGAAGTAAAACAGACATCAATGTGTTTCTCTCGTCGAGACACGTCTTCCCATATGCAACATGCCCTACTTGGGTCACCACTTGACCTTGACCAGTGACCTTGACACCACTGGTCACCACTTGACCTTGACTTGAGGTCAAATTATTAAGTTGACTTAACAAGGTCACCATGCATATTATTCAAAGCGCCTTTACAAGATAAACACAATGGCGTAAACAGTTTTCCGTTATCTTTATTAAGTAGAAAGTTAATAGCGAAAAAAACGATTTAGCAAAAAAAAAACAGCATTTTCTCTCTTTTTTTGACCTCTGGAGCCTCAAATGTTGACCTGAGATCAAATTTGAGGACACCACACCGATTGCAAATTTCACTGGCTGGCGTTTTTTTTTGCGTTTGTTTCTAACTAGCATAGTTTCTGAGATATATGGGAATTTCTGGAGCAATGTCCTAAAACAGGGAAAAGAAACTGGAAAATTTGACCTTTGATGACCTCTGGTGACCTCAATTTTGACCTGACCTAAAACAATACTGAAATACGTTCGATAGAACATGTATCAAGCTATCAAATGCCGTTTTCCGCTTTTGGCTACGTAGCGTACTTTTCGAGATCTCAGGGGGGGGGGGGCGGAAATCAACCCCCTGCAGTTTGTGTTCGGGGCAAAGCCCCTGCAGTGCGCGGGTTAAACCTGATACTTTTGTTTTACCAAATGTTGCTGAAGTTGTGGGATCCATTGGGATCATAGCTGCAGTTATGGATTTGTGTTGTGGGCTCATGGGATCCTATGATCCCTTGATCCTATGATCCATATGATCCTATGATCCAGGCCCCCATTTTGTGTGGGATCCACTGAGATCATAGATCCAGTCATGCATTTTTGTCATGGGATCCAGCCACCAGCAGGATCATAGATCCAACACTGTTTTTCACTGGATCCAGTGAGATTATAGATTCTATCCATGCACATGTCTGTTAGAAATATTGCTTTCATTATTATCAAACCTTTACTCAGTTAAAATTAACTTGTAGAATGCATTCTAAGCATCAAATCTAAACTAGCTGTTTTTTTCTTCTTCAAAATTGCAATGACATTCAAAGGCCCTGGACCAACCCAGTCAGCAGAATTACACCCACACTCACCAAAAGTTGCCCACCCTGAAAAATGCAAGACTTTGGAGAACTGGTACCTATTCACCTAAAAAAAGGTAGCCATGAATAACTCATCTGTGCCGCCTCCTTTCTGGCCAGTCATCCCTCTACTGCGCCACCTCCCCCCGTCAGCCTCCTGTGCCGCCCCACGCCCCGTGCCCTTGGTTCACCGGCGCGGTGGTACCCCTGGTATACCGGCGCAGTGGTGCCCTTGGTACACCGGCGCGGCTGTGCCCTTGGTACACCGGCGCGGTGGTGTCCCTGGTACACCGGCTGCGGTGGTGCCCTTGGTTCACCGGCGCGGTGGTACCCCTGGTATACCGGCGCAGTGGTGCCCTTGGTACACCGGCGCGGCTGTGCCCTTGGTACACCGGCGCGGTGGTGTCCCTGGTACATCGGCTGCGGTGGTGCCCTTGGTTCACCGTCGCGGTGGTCCCCTTGGTACACCGGCGCGGTGGTCCCCTTGGTACACCGGCGCGGTGGTGCCCCTGGCTCACCGGCGCGGTGGTCCCCTTGGTACACCGGCGCGGTGGTGCCCCTGGTTCACGGGCGCGGTGGTCCCCTTGGTACACCGGCGCGGTGGTGCCCCTGGTTGTTTTACCAAATGTTGCTGAAGTTGAATGATTTGCGCCGCGTAGCTGCGCGTTTTTTGCCTTTATTTTGGTGCTCGGCGGATCCAGGGGGGGGGTCATGCCCCCCCCCCCCCCCCCGTGATCCCCCCCCTGGATCCGCCACTGGAGCTGACCTCTGTTCATTAGCTCCACAGGTTGATCTGGTCATACAACAATATGCCGAAATGGGACCTTGGGTGTTATTTTACTTTGTAAATAGTTCCCGATGCTTCATGTTTACATTGGCCGATACTGATTGCTGATGCACGTTTTATCTGTTTTCAGGTATGGATGCGTCGACTTCTGGCGCCAGCGCGGCACCTTCTGGCACTGGCGATTTCTCGCCTCTGAAACCTCTCTGCAGCGGGTCTGGATTTTGAGGCTGCTTCGACGTCAGCAACGCCACAAGGAACAGCATCACCGAGGGAGACACTGGATCCAGCCAGTTCTGACATGCCGAGAAAAGCAGGGCGAATTTCACCTCCTTGTCGGCCAGCTCCGAAATGACCCGGCTGGATGATGCGAGTGCGATCTTATCCCAGGGCGTCGCTCGTAGGACCGGAGGTGGACAACAGGCGCGTATTGAACTATCGCCTCAGCCGAGCGCGCCGCTGCGTCGAGAACGCGTTCGGAATCATGTCTCAGCGCTGGCGCAAAACCGAGGGACGGTGGGCTGCGCGCCGGAGAGGGTGGCGACGCTGGTGAAGGCGACCTGCGCCCTGCACATGCGGCAACGAAAGGTTGAGGCCGCTGGCGTCGGACGCGGCTCTGCACTTGTGCCGGATGAGCGAGATGCCGAACCTGCCCAGGACATCACCAGGGCTGGCATCAACACGCACTCGCGTGAGGCGGCCCGTATCCGCCAGGTCCTGACGGACTACGTGAATGGTGCCGGCAGTGTGTAGTGGCAGCGCGCGCCGCGCGGCCACAGGCCTGAACTAACTGCAGTGACGGAGCAGCTGAGGCAAAACAAAAACTGAGCTAGTGTTTGGTGGTAGCGTGTGGTCTGCCGCGCAAAGGTGAATCCACGTATGTCACGATTTGTCGTAAAACAAAAATATTCAGGAGAGACGATTTTCTGTTTTACGTAATAATTCGCCCAACAAGTGGCGTATCGGGAAAATGTTATATCAATGGAATCTCCCAAGCGCTGCGCATCTAATGAGCATATATTTAATTACAGACTTTGCATATATTTCCTGTCATTCAAGAACGGTTTTTTACCGGGTCGAAATTTGCCCCATCCAATCATGTTCGGCAAAGGTGAAAGCACGTATGTCATTTCAAGCGAGGTTAAACATGTATGTCGCATCTCTCGAAGAGAGGGTCAGGGACAACAACACTCTTCTTCTTGTATGGCTTCTTATAATGTATATTATCGTCACCGGATATTTATGTATGGAGAAAACCAGGGGTGTCGTTTTACGAAAATGATTGGTAGGGCCTAAAGACTCCACCGAAACCTATAACCTACCCTTAATTTGAGTTTCGCCTCGGATTTCAGGCAGTTAATTTTTAGCTCCAGCCTCTAATAATTTTTTAATAAAAAATAAACAAGGTACATTTTGGTCACTGCAACAACATCACCGGATTCAAATATCGTCACGGATGCGCATTTCGCGGGTAAAGGGAGAGGAAATTTTACCCTTTTGTCCATCCCTGTGACGCAGCCTTTTTCACATGGAGACCTGCTCAAGAGCAACTTTTCGATAAAACTGACGCACAACCGGGACCGGCACAGCAGTACACGGATGTAGGTAACCCAGTCCGGAATATTTCGTGTTTTAACGGGGTAAAGGCGACGCATTAATATTTAAGTAAGTAGATTAAATGAGATGAATTTAATACACGCAGATCCAGCAAAGTAGGCAAACATCACCGGCCGAGCCTTTGACCCACTCAGCCCGTGCGTAGTCACGTATAACATGTATATATCCAGCGTGGAATATTTCGTGTTTTTAACGGGGTAAAGGCGACGCATTAATATTTAAGTAAGTACATTAAATGAGATTAATTTAATGCACGCAAATCCAGCGAAGTAGGCAAAAATCCCCGGCCGAGCCTTTGACCCAGTCGGCCCGTGCGTAGTCACGTACAACATGTATGTACAGATGAGTTGATGTAAGGGCAACTGCCCATCGCCTAATTACTATTATTATTAGATGCTGACATTAGCGGCAGAGTGGGCGAGATCGGGGGTTGTTGGATCAGGAACGTCGCCACACAATTTTGAGTGGGTGGGGGCAACTGCTGAGCCGATTGTGTTCAAATTTGGTGTGTGGTTAGGGATCTCTCAGCCGCCACTTTCCCACAAGTCAGGGGTGGGGGTGCTTCTGCACGTGCGCACGTGTGCACCACGTATTTGTATCTCAGAAACTACTTCCCTGATCGAGTTGGAATTCACCATACATTTCTTTCGCGTTCGCTCGATCATCGCCAACTACGGCGCCTTACTGGTTCAGTAAAACAAAAGTTATGGAAGAAAAATGACGAATGCGGAATGACTTCAGGGTGAATAGATTTTACCTCGTGGAGATCACGGGATACAAATACTACATGGATTTGGCGGATCCAGAACGGGTGTTTTTTGGGGAGGGGGGAAATAAAAGTCACATAATTCTGAAAATGCATTGGATTTGGCTTGCTTATGAATTGATAACTGATTTAACCCTCACCCGGGTAGGGGGTGGATGCCACCCCCTCGGTTTTTCAGAAATAACTTCGTAGTTCCCAACCGATTACGATGAAACTTTAAGTACCCTACTTTTGAACAATTTGACACATACTCTAATTTTGATGTTCTAACCCACATGACCGGTGACCTATGACCTGTTTCTCAAGGTCATGCATGCACAACTGGCGTCCCGTAGTATCGATGCTTGTAACTTGTGCAGTTTCCGAGTGTTTGTTGTTCAGGAGCATATGTACAGGTGTTTTCAGGTGACAGTTGTGGTTTCCACTGAGATTGTGACCTCGATTGACCTTTTCAAAGGTCAACCGAGGTCATTGACCTCAGATGACTTTTGTTTGGCTTCTGGCGGTTTCTAGGACAGTTTGTGGCGCTGATTTCAAATTTGGGATCCATTTTACATAATTATGTGTTCCACTGGGGTCATGGGCTTCCACAGGTCAACCGAGGTCACTGACCTCAGATGACCTGACATGACCTTTTTGGAATTTGGCAGTTTCTAGGACATTGTGTGATGCTGATTTCAAATTTGGCACCCATTAAGCATTATGATATGCTCATTCACGATTCTAGGTCGATAAAATTCAAATTATAAGCATTTGCAATTTGTATGACTTTTGGGTCATTGACATGATCTCAGAGGTCACCTAATGCCCCAATACTTTAAAATCGGATATCAGCGGCTTCTTCTCGTCACAAGCAACACGCTCGTTTTTTAATCGAAGCTCTAGCTCAATTAGGGGCGAAACGCTAAAGGGGGTCGTACCCCCACCCACCCGAACACGTAGTGATTTTGCCCTACCCGGGCGAGGGTTAACCCTCGCCCTACGGGAGCTTTTTTCACCTTCGCCCTACGGGGGGGGCCTGACAGGCACCCCCTGTTAACTTCCAAACCAAGCAACTTAGATCAATGCGGTAAGAACCAGCATGTTGCCTGTCATGAGAGGAATCTAACAGTATGCGTTTTTTAGGTTTCAGGTCAACGTGTGACCTTCCAGGTAAAGTGAATGACCTCGGATTTACCACGTCTAGAACAGCGATTTTGCTCTTCAGAAAACCTCAAAATTAGAAATTGATAAATGTAAATAAAAAGGCATGTTCCTAGACCACTTTTGGCTCAGAAATACAAAAAGGGTAATTATTTGTTCGTATCTTGCCAAAAAGTCAAAAAAAGTTATTTTAAAAATGACGTCATCGGTGTCTTACACTTGGGAGCCATCACTCAGTCAAAAATGAAGATATTGCTTTGAAATTTGGTATGGGTATTGTCCATACTCAGTTCTCTCACATTTATTCCGGTTTTTCTAATATCTTTGAAAATTTTGAATTTGTGGGGATTTAAAAAAAAGTTGGTATTTATTTTAGGAGTCAAAAAACAAAAATTTTGCAAATCCGAGATTGCCATTTTAAAGATAATGCCATTTTGTATCTTTGGTGAATTGCGTTTTCAATTTGCTTTAAAACTCTGTTTTCTACGTTTTTCAAAAAAATCTATTTTTTTAACAACATGACGTCATCAAAACATGATTATCTCCCAAACTACTTAATTAATTTCAATCAAATTGTTACAGCTTACGTATAATTGTTCTAAACTCAGCTACCAAAAATTTCAGCGCGATGCACTGCATGTGTAAAAAGTTATTCAAGAAAAACCTGAGGGGGGGCCTGTCAGGCCCCCCCGTAGGGCGAGGGTTAAAGCTAACTTTCCTTAGTAAAGGTTGCTTAGATGTTCTTCTATGTCAGGAAATGTGTTAATCTTGCGCCGATTTCAGGCGGTTTGTGGAGGGGGGAGGCATTTGCCCATTTTGCCCAACCGTAGATCCGCCACTGGATCTTTGTATTTTGCAAAAGATGCGGGACTCTGGTGAAAATTGGGCAAATTTAGCCATTTCCTTTGGATTGATATGCATTTTCATGTTTCCCCAATGACTTATAATTGGGAGTTCACAAAATAGACTTCACCCTAGGTCACCGATGTAAAATCATCCGAAATAGCAGAATTGTAGGTGTTTATGACCTGATTGAATCCTGTGAGTATCTAACTGATCGGTCAAACAATGTGGCTGCAGCACGACCTTACATTTTTGGAGGTGGGATCACTAGACTTGACTTGGGACGTGACCTGAGGAGACCCGAGGTAAACAAATTAACAGGATTTGGGCAATTGATAGGCAAGCAGATGTAACAAAAATGGCGGAGCGAAATGGCGTCGTTTTCCGCTATTTCTAAACAAAACTAAGGGGGAGGGTATGTCCGCCCCCTGGATTCCCCACTGGCAGATCCAGGGGGCGGACATGAGAGGCAAATGCCCTCCGCCCCCCCCCCCCCCGCACAGGAATCAGGGGGCGGGGCATGCAATACAAGTATGCCCCTCCCCCCTCCTACGCGTTCCCTGCACTGAACGTGAAAACAATGATCTTAGGAGAAAACTTCATGAAATCAGAAGTTTTTTCTTCTCTCAAGTGATTGAATTTGATTTTTTTATGTATCTCTTGCTTTCAATGATAGACAAAACAGCGCACTTGATGCAATTCAAGCAGCTCCGGTGACACGCGCCCTGCTGGTGGTGGTGGGGGGGGGGGGGGGTCAGATTCTGCCCCCTCCCGGATGTTCTCAATAACTTTACAACTGCATAGATATCAACATGAAACTTTCAATACCGTATTATGCATCAATTCTACGTCTTCCTACCAAATTTCAATGAAATTAATGTAGTATCTTGGGAGATAATAACGTTTTAATGACGTTATGTAATGCCAATTTTAGTGACAGAAAAAAGTTTGACATTGTAAAAAATAGATTTTCAAAGGAAATTGCAAATCAAAACCGTCGATAGAAAGGAAATGGCATTCTCTTCCAAATGGCTATCTCGGATTTGTGATTTTGTGTCTGTTGACTCCCCAATTTTTTTGTATCGGAAAAATGTCCACAATTTTGTTTTGGTGAATTCGAAAAGTTATTTTTTAAGCTCGAATACTAAAATAATGTGAACGGCCCAAATCCGCGGAGGAAAACAATGGGGATACCTTTGGCCACAAAAAGATGCCCCCAAAAGTGTTTTGCCCCTCCAGTGGTTTTCCCTTAATCGGGACTAAGCTCCAGTGGCCCTGTGGCTTAGTCCCGATCTCCATTCGATTTCGCAAGGATACGATCCATGAGGGCCCTACGGTGAGGAACCTTGGCGTGGTGTTCGACAAGCACCTCACCTGGGACTTTCACGTGTCTGCTCTCGTCAAAAAATGCAACGGTATCCTCATCGACCTGTCCCACGTGCGTCATCAGATCCCGCCCGACCTTCTGCCTACTCTGGTCAATGCCTTGGTCCTCTCGCACGTCCGATACTGTCTTGCTGTCTTTGGAAACGGCCAACGGGTCAGATAAAAATATACAGCGCCTCCAAAAGATCCTCAATTTTGCGCTGCGCGTTGTCTGGCCGACGCAAATTCGACCACATATCGGACGTGCGAGACGAACTGGGCTGGCCTACCGCCCGCCAGTTGTACGAACTTAACTCATTGAATTTTCTGCACAAAATTCGCTGCACCGGGGAGCCAGTGGCTCTTTCCTCTCAGCTTCAGGTCAACTCTGCTCTTCGCTCTCGAACCACCCGGCAGGACGCAGAAATGGCTCTCCCGCGCGTGAGAACCGAAGCAGGCAGGCGGCGCCTTCTTTTTTTTTGTACGGCGCAGGTATACAACCGCCTCCCGCTGGAGATTCGCGATTTATCCCAGGGGGCTTTTAAGCGTGCAGTGTCCGAACTTTTAGTTGTGTGAAGCGAGGAAAATGAGTGTGTGACTGTGTGTGTGTGCGTGTGTGTTTTATTTTCTATAGCCTGTGTGCACTTTTATATTCATCTGATCTTATTGTGTGTTGTATACCGAGTGTCTTTTAACTCTTCTTAACCCTGACCCGAAACTCGGAATAGCCATTTTCAAATGGAGTGTTTTAATTGTTTAATACAATACAATACACGATTCATGTGATCGGGCTGCCTTACAGGGAGTGGAGAGCCTGTGTTACTTTTTCTACACCATCGTTCCTGAGCAACTGAGTGACGAGTGAACACCCAATGGTACTTTGATTCGAGACGCACCGATACAGAACGACGGTCGAATTATGCTATATCTTTAGTTTGTATTATTAGGTTAAGTGCGCTTCATTGGTTCTATGTGAGGTGGGACTGACTTCAGTCGCATCCAGTGCACTGGCTAGATACCAAATAGAGCTCGGGTCAGGGGAGTTAACTGCATCGTGTTCTTGGGAGCGAGGTTGAGGCGTTTAAACACTCTAACACTGAAAAGCAATAGTTTTGCCTAATCTTCGAGAGCATCACTGACGCTCGCTCCGACACCACGTGTCCTGACTGCCTCGCATGCCACTGTCAACACTGTCAAACGTTCCTGAATGAAGATCTCGCAAGCATATCAAAAGATAATCTTTAAAAAATGGCGCAGATTGTCTTTTGATTGTAGCTATGTAATTTGTTTTTGGAAATACAGACGATAGAGGGCGCTCGGGACAGGTGAGCTCGGAGCAAGATAAGTCGGGTCAGGGGAGCTCGGCTGACGGTTAGGGAGCCCGGGTCAGGGGGAGCTCGGCTGACGGGACAGGGAGCTCGGATCAGGGGGCTCGGCTGACGGGACAGGGGAGCTCGGATCAGGAGAACTCGGGTCAGGGGAGCTCGGCTGGCAGGTTAGGGAGCCCGGGTCAGGGGAGCTCGGCTGACAGGACAGGGAGCTCGAATCAGGAGAACTCGGATCAGGGGGCTCGGCTGACGGGACAGGGGATCTCGGATCAGGAGAACTCGGGTCAGGGGAGCTCGGCTGGCAGGTTAGGGAGATCGGATCCGGGAGCACGGGTCAGGGAACTCGGTTCAGGGAGCTCGGTCAGGGGAGATCGGGTCAGAAGAGCTCGGGTTAGGGGGCTCTGGTCATGGGAGCTCAGCTGACGGGCCAGGGGAGCTCGGGTCGGGTGGTTCGGGTCAGGGAAATTGGGTCAAGAGAGCCTGGGTCAAGGAAGCTTGCGTCAGAGGAGCTCGAGTCAGGGGAGCTCGGGCTAGGGGAGTACGGGTCAGGGGAGCTCGAGTCAGAAGACCTCAGCTGACGAGCCAGGGGAGCTCAGGTCAGGGGAGCTCGGGTCGGGGAGTTCGAGTCAGGGAGCTCGGGTCAGGGGAGCCTGGGTCAGGGAAGCTCAGGGCAAGGGAGCTCTTGTCAGAGGTGCTCGGCTGACGAGCCAGGGGAGCTCGGATCGAGGAGTTCGAGTCAGGGAGCTCGGGTCAGGGAGCCTGTGTTAAGTGATTGGGTCAAGGGAGCTCGGGTCAGGGGATCTCGAGTCAGAGGAGCTCGGCTGACGGGCCAGGAGAGCTCGAGTCAGGGGGAGCTCGGGTCATGGAGGTCGGGTCGGGGAACTCGAGCCAGGGAGCTCAGGTCAGGAGAGCCTGGGTCAGGGAGCCTGGGTTAGGGTGCTTGGGTCAAGAGAGCTGAGGTTAAGGGAGCTACGGTCAAGGGAGCGCGGATCAGGGAGCTCGGGTCAGGGGAGCTGAGATCCGAGACGTCCCTCGACAACAGAGACGACGTGCTGCGAGTTATGTTTGTTACAAGGCTTATTCCCAGAAGTGGAATATTAACTGCTTAAAAAAATGATAAAATAAACATTGAGATGACACAATTATAAGCGGAATGTAGATGAACAATATCAATCAAAAACTAAAATTACTTATAACTTGTGCTGCTCGCGACAGAATACAGCTCTCAGCTATCCCCCGCTATTACAAATTGGTGGCACCGCCCCTGCCAGAGCGGAGCCGTCACTAGCCAGAGGGATGCCAAGCGTCATCGTTAGCTGAAGAAGCGCTGACTCCAGCCGAAGAGACATTAGTTTCATTAGTTAATTCATTAGTTTAGTACCTAGGTACTAGACATGGTCAGCCTGCAGCCACTAACCGGGGAGCGCTGTCCTTAACCGAGGGGGGGGGGGGTATAATTCGGGCGCCGCGTATCCAATGGGAGATGGCGTCTCCTGAATGGCGTTATTGTTATTCGGGCATGAGAGGTCCAGCATATCCGTATCATCGGTACGCTGCTGCGTATATTTACACAACGGCCCTGGTTATTCAGATTTTCACACGGTACTCACAAACTGGCCCTCGGTTTTTACGATATTCACACGGTACTTACACACCGGCACTCGCTATTCACGGTTTTCACACGGTACTCACACACCGGCACTCGCTATTCACGATTTGCACACGTGTACATACACACCGGCCCTCTGTTTGCACCTTGGCACTCGGTTTTCAAGGCCATTCTTACACCATGATGCCTCGTGATATTTGGCAGTCAAAACCCCTAGGAGAGATGCAGGGCCTATTGCCTTCCCATCAGCAAATTTGCAAAGCCCTACAACTGTCGGAAGACCCGGCACTCGGTAGTGACGGTACAGCCATGGCACTCGTTTTACACGGCTCGCACGTATAGGTGTGTGTGTGTGTGTGTGTGTGTGTGTGTGTGTGTGTGTGTGTGTGTGTGTGTGTGTGTGTGTGTGTGTGTGTGTGTGGTGTGTGTGTGTGTGGTGTGTGAGTGTGTGTGTGAGGTGTGTGTGTGGTGTGTGTGTGTGTGTGTGTGTGTGTGTGCTGTGTGTGTGTGTGTGTGTGTGTGTGTGTGTGTGTGTGTGTGTGGTGTGTGTGTGTGTGTGTGTGTGTGTGTGTGTGTGTGTGTGTGTGTGTGTGTGTGTGTGTGTGTGTGTGTGTGTGTGTGTGTGTGTGTGTGTGTGTGTGTGTGTGTGTGTGTGTGTGTGTGTGTGTGTGTGTGTGTGTGTGTGTGTGTGTGTGTGTGTGTGTGTGTGTGTGTGTGTGTGTGTGTGTGTGTGTGTGTGTGTGTGTGTGTGTGTGTGTGTGTGTGTGTGTGTGTGTGTGTGTGTGTGTGTGTGTGTGTGTGTGTGTGTGTGTGTGTGTGTGTGTGTGTGTGTGTGTGTGTGTGTGTGTGTGTGTGTGTGTGTGTGTGTGTGTGTGTGTGTGTGTGTGTGTGTGTGTGTGTGTGTGTGTGTGTGTGTGTGGTGTGTGTGTGTGTGTGTGTGTGTGTGTGTGTGTGTGTGTGTGTGTGTGTGTGTGTGTGTGTGTGTGTGGTGTGTGTGTGTGTGTGTGTGTGTGTGTGTGTGTGTGTGTGTGTGTGTGTGGTGTGTGTGTGTGTGTGTGTGTGTGTGTGGGTGTGTGTGTGTGTGTGTGTGTGTGTGTGTGTGTGTGTGTGTGTGTGTGTGTGTGTGTGTGTGGTGTGTGTGTGTGTGTGTGTGTGTGTGTGTGTGTGTGTGTGTGTGTGTGTGTGTGTGTGTGTGTGTGTGTGTGTGTGTGTGTGTGTGTGTGTGTGTGTGTGTGTGTGTGTGTGTGTGTGTGTGTGTGTGTGTGTGTGTGTGTGTGTGTGTGTGTGTGTGTGTGTGTGTGTGTGTGTGTGTGTGTGTGTGTGTGTGTGTGTGTGTGTGTGTGTGTGTGTGTGTGTGTGTGTGTGTGTGTGTGTGTGTGTGTGTTGTGTGTGTGTGTGTGTGTGTGTGTGTGTGTGTGTGTGTGTGTGTGTGTGTGTGTGTGTGTGTGTGTGTGTGTGTGTGTGTGTGTGTGTGTGTGTGTGTGTGTGTGTGTGTGTGTGTGTGTGTGTGTGTGTGTGTGTGTGTGTGTGTGTGTGTGTGTGTGTGTGGTGTGTGTGTGTGTGTGGTGGTGTGTGTGTGTGTGGTGTGTGTGTGTGTGTGTGTGTGTGTGTGTGTGTGTGTGTGTGTGTGTGTGTGTGTGTGTGTGTGTGTGTGTGTGTGTGTGTGTGTGTGTGTGTGTGTGTGTGTGTGTGTGTGTGTGTGTGTGTGTGTGTGTGTGTGTGTGTGTGTGTGTGTGTGTGTGTGTGTGTGTGTGTGTGTGTGTGTGTGTGTGTGTGTGTGTGTGTGTGTGTGTGTGTGTGTGTGTGTGTGGTGTGTGTGTGTGTGTGTGTGTGTGTGTGTGTGGTGTGTGTGTGTGTGTGTGTGTGTGTGTGTGTGTGTGTGTGTGTGTGTGTGTGTGTGTGTGTGTGTGTGTGTGTGTGTGTTGTGTGTGTGTGTGTGTGTGTGTGTGTGTGTGTGTGTGTGTGTGTGTGTGTGTGTGTGTGTGTGGTGTGTGTGTGTGTGTGTGTGTG
>JAXIVJ010005572.1:37500-40000 GCA_036785665.1 Chirona hameri
GTGTGTGTGTGTGTGTGTGTGTGTGTGTGTGTGTGTGTGTGTGTGTGTGTGTGTGTGTGTGTGTGTGTGTGTGTGTGTGGTGTGTGTGTGTGTGTGTGTGTGTGTGTGTGTGTGTGTGTGTGTGTGTGTGTGTGTGTGTGTGTGTGTGTGTGTGTGTGTGTGTGTGTGTGTGTGTGTGTGTGTGTGTGTGTGTGTGTGTGTGTGTGTGTGTGTGTGTGTGTGTGTGTGTGTGTGTGTGTGTGTGTGTGTGTGTGTGTGTGTGTGTGTGTGTGTGTGTGTGTGTGTGTGTGTGTGTGTGTGTGTGTGTGTGTGTGTGTGTGTGTGTGTGTGTGTGTGTGTGTGTGTGGTGTGTGTGTGTGTGTGTGTGTGTGTGTGTGTGTGTGTGTGTGTGTGTGTGTGGTGTGGTGTGTGTGTGTGTGTGTGTGTGCGTGTGTGCGTGTGTGCGTGTGTGCGTGTGTGCGTGTGTGCGTGTGTGCGTGTGTGCGTGTGTGCGTGTGTGCGTGTGTGCGTGTGTGCGTGTGTGCGTGTGTGCGTGTGTGCGTGTGTGCGTGTGTGCGTGTGTGCGTGTGTGCGTGTGTGCGTGTGTGCGTGTGTGCGTGTGTGCGTGTGTGCGTGTGTGCGTGTGTGCGTGTGTGCGTGTGTGCGTGTGTGCGTGTGTGCGTGTGTGCGTGTGTGCGTGTGTGTGCGTGTGTGCGTGTGTGCGTGTGTGCGTGTGTGCGTGTGTGCGTGTGTGCGTGTGTGCGTGTGTGCGTGTGTGCGTGTGTGCGTGTGTGCGTGTGTGCGTGTGTGCGTGTGTGCGTGTGTGCGTGTGTGCGTGTGTGCGTGTGTGCGTGTGTGCGTGTGTGCGTGTGTGCGTGTGTGCGTGTGTGCGTGTGTGCGTGTGTGCGTGTGTGCGTGTGTGCGTGTGTGCGTGTGTGCGTGTGTGCGTGTGTGCGTGTGTGCGTGTGTGCGTGTGTGCGTGTGTGCGTGTGTGCGTGTGTGCGTGTGTGCGTGTGTGCGTGTGTGCGTGTGTGCGTGTGTGCGTGTGTGCGTGTGTGCGTGTGTGCGTGTGTGCGTGTGTGCGTGTGTGCGTGTGTGCGTGTGTGCGTGTGTGCGTGTGTGCGTGTGTGCGTGTGTGCGTGTGTGCGTGTGTGCGTGTGTGCGTGTGTGCGTGTGTGCGTGTGTGCGTGTGTGCGTGTGTGCGTGTGTGCGTGTGTGCGTGTGTGCGTGTGTGCGTGTGTGCGTGTGTGCGTGTGTGCGTGTGTGCGTGTGTGCGTGTGTGCGTGTGTGCGTGTGTGCGTGTGTGCGTGTGTGCGTGTGTGCGTGTGTGCGTGTGTGCGTGTGTGCGTGTGTGCGTGTGTGCGTGTGTGCGTGTGTGCGTGTGTGCGTGTGTGCGTGTGTGCGTGTGTGCGTGTGTGCGTGTGTGCGTGTGTGCGTGTGTGCGTGTGTGCGTGTGTGCGTGTGTGCGTGTGTGCGTGTGTGCGTGTGTGCGTGTGTGCGTGTGTGCGTGTGTGCGTGTGTGCGTGTGTGCGTGTGTGCGTGTGTGCGTGTGTGCGTGTGTGCGTGTGTGCGTGTGTGCGTGTGTGCGTGTGTGCGTGTGTGCGTGTGTGCGTGTGTGCGTGTGTGCGTGTGTGCGTGTGTGCGTGTGTGCGTGTGTGCGTGTGTGCGTGTGTGCGTGTGTGCGTGTGTGCGTGTGTGCGTGTGTGCGTGTGTGCGTGTGTGCGTGTGTGCGTGTGTGCGTGTGTGCGTGTGTGCGTGTGTGCGTGTGTGCGTGTGTGCGTGTGTGCGTGTGTGCGTGTGTGCGTGTGTGCGTGTGTGCGTGTGTGCGTGTGTGCGTGTGTGCGTGTGTGCGTGTGTGCGTGTGTGCGTGTGTGCGTGTGTGCGTGTGTGCGTGTGTGCGTGTGTGCGTGTGTGCGTGTGTGCGTGTGTGCGTGTGTGCGTGTGTGCGTGTGTGCGTGTGTGCGTGTGTGCGTGTGTGCGTGTGTGCGTGTGTGCGTGTGTGCGTGTGTGCGTGTGTGCGTGTGTGCGTGTGTGCGTGTGTGCGGTGGTGTGCGGTGTGTGCGTGTGTGCGTGTGTGCGTGTGTGCGTGTGTGCGTGTGTGCGTGTGTGCGTGTGTGCGTGTGGTGCGTGTGTGCGTGTGTGCGTGTGTGCGTGTGTGCGTGTGTGCGTGTGTGCGTGTGTGCGTGTGTGCGTGTGTGCGTGTGTGCGTGTGTGCGTGTGTGCGTGTGTGCGTGTGTGCGTGTGTGCGTGTGTGCGTGTGTGCGTGTGTGCGTGTGTGCGTGTGTGCGTGTGTGCGTGTGTGCGTGTGTGCGTGTGTGCGTGTGTGCGTGTGTGCGTGTGTGCGTGTGTGCGTGTGTGCGTGTGTGCGTGTGTGCGTGTGTGCGTGTGTGCGTGTGTGCGTGTGTGCGTGTGTGCGTGTGTGCGTGTGTGCGTGTGTGCGTGTGTGCGTGTGTGCGTGTGTGCGTGTGTGCGTGTGTGCGTGTGTGCGTGTGTGCGTGTGTGCGTGTGTGCGTGTGTGCGT
>JAXIVJ010005572.1:42500-72937 GCA_036785665.1 Chirona hameri
TGTGCGTGTGTGTGTTTGCGTGTGTGTTGTGTGTGTTTGTCTCCAACATACTGAATACTGTATACAATACTGAATACTGTAATGTAAACAATGGGGCTATGAGACCATAGACTCTTGAGTCTATTTCCTCATAGCCTACAAGAGTGAAAAGGTAATAACAAAACTGTATTGTGCATACGTTAGACCACATTTGGAGTATTGTGTACAAGCCTGGTCTCCAACATATGAGAAAGATTGCTGGTTGTTAGAAAGAGTTAAAAAAAGGGCAACAAAAATGGTTAATTGTCTTGGTAGTTTACCTTATGAAGATAGATTAAAGAAATTGGGTATGTTTTCACTTAGATATAGAAGGCTAAAAGGAGATCTAATTGAAGTCTTCAAATTTGTAAATAGTCAGCATTCTGGATATTTAAAGGGTAGGTTTGAGTTCAATAGGGGAAAATCGAGGTAGAGGTCATCAGCATAAACTCATTATGAAACAAAGTAGGACTAGGCTATGACAGTCATTTTTCAGTAGAAGGGTTGTAGGACATTGGAATATGCTACCAGGGATATCGCTGATGCAGTAACACTTGCTTCCTTCAAAATTAGATTAGATAAATACTTTACAGAGAAGGGATTAGTTCATAAATACTCGTGGGATTAGCCTTCTTTTATGCAGGTAGAGTAAGGTGATTTGAAGGGGCGAGACTGGTGGAGGGAGGGGGGGGGGGGGTGCAGCCTCGGATGGGCCCAAGAGGCTCTTTGTTGCACTTTTCTTTTATGTCTTTTATGTCTTTATGTCTAGCTAGCTGCATCATCAGGGTGATGGAGGCCAAGGCTGACAGCATCTTCCTGTTGATGGCAATGGCCAGCACTTTTCTAGCCATGGTGCCATGCCAATGTTGCAACACTTGTGACTGGGCCACAATAAACCAAAGCTGAAGTCATTCATAAGCTCTAGTCAATTACATCACAGTGTCATGGTTATCTGTAATGTAATGTTAATTATTAATGTTCGCCCCTGTAGCTCAGTTGGGAGAGTGCTGGACTTCTGACCTCACCCGGTAGTGGCAGCCAGGGTTCGGGTCGCTTCGGCGCTTGCTATTTGCCCAACTGGGAATGGCCTGTGGGCCAGTGGCAGCGGCCGCACTCAAGGTCAGGTGACATCAGAGGGCAGGGCGGACCGTGTCCAGGTATAAAGACATAAAAGACATAAAAGAAAAGTGCAACAAAGAGCCTCTTGGGCCCATCCGAGGTTGCACCCCCCCCCCCCTCCACCAGTCTTGCCCCTTCAAATCACCTTACTCTACCTGCATAAAAGAAGGCTAATCCCACGAGTATTTATGAACTAATCCCTTCTCTGTAAAGTATTTATCTAATCTAATTTTGAAGGAAGCAAGTGTCACTGCATCAGCGACATCCCCTGGTAGCATATTCCAATGTCCTACAACCCTTCTACTGAAAAATGACTGTCGTAGCCTAGTCCTACTTTGTTTCATAATGAGTTTATGCTGATGACCTCTACCTCGATTTTCCCTATTGAACTCAAACATACCCTTTAAATATCCAGAATGCTGACTATTTACAAATTTGAAGACTTCAATTAGATCTCCTCTTAGCCTTCTATATCTAAGTGAAAACATACCCATTTTTTTAATCTATCTTCATAAGGTAAACTACCAAGACAATTAACCATTTTTGTTGCCCTTTTTTGAACTCTTTCTAACAACCAGCAATCTTTCTCATATGTTGGAGACCAGGCTTGTACACAATACTCCAAATGTGGTCTAACGTATGCACAATACAGTTTTGTTATTACCTTTTCACTCTTGTAGGGAACATTTCTGTTAATGGCCCCTAGCATTCTAAGTGCCTTTTTCCTAGCTTCTACAACCTGGTCTGACGCTGATAGTCTATTGTTTACCACGACACCTAAATCTCTTTCCTTTTCAATCTGCTCCATTTTCTGCCCACCCATTTCATACCTATGTTTACTGCTAACCCGTCCAGCCTGCATAATCTTACATTTACTCAAATTGAATTTCATCTGCCATGCTTCAGACCACTCAACTAGCTTGTCCAGATCTGATTGAAAAACATCCTGATCATGTTTTCCTCTAATAATCCTGACAACTTTTAGATCGTCTGCAAATTTCAAGACTTTGCTGTCTATACTGTTCTCAATTGCATTCACAAATATTATAAAAAGCAATGGGCCCAGGACTGAGCCCTGTGGAACCCCACTGAGAACCTCCTTCCATTGTGATTGGCACCCATTCAATATAACCCTTTGCTGGCGTCCTGAAAGCCACGTTTCTATCCAATCCAGAATCTTGCCCTGATCCCATGCATTTTAAGTTGCAACCCCAGTCTTGTATGGGGGACTTTGTCAAATGCTTTACTGAAATCAATAAAAGCTACATCTAGCTGTTTACCCTGATCAAAGCTATCTGTTGCAACATCCAAAAACTCCACAAGATTAGTTAAACAAGAACGGCCCTTCCTAAAGCCATGCTGTGTATCCTTGATGCAGTTCATTTTGCTCCAAGAATTCAACAATCTTATCTTTGATGATTGATTCAAGCACCTTGCAGACTAATGAGGTCAGACTAACTGGTCTATAGTTTTCCTCTTTACTTCTATCTCCCTTTTATGAATAGGAACAACATTTGCTCTTTTCCAATCAAGTGGAATTTTACTATCTGCGAGTGATTTAGAAAATATTATGGCTAATGGAACCGACAACTCCCTTTCAGATTCTCTTAAAAGTCTAGCATGGATTTCATCAGGTCCTTCTGCCTTGTTAGGCCTTACTTTCTTTAGATATTCTAGAACAAGTTCACTACTTATGCCACCTAGCTCTCCTATAGTCTCCTCTGTCTCTAGCTCAGGCTGAAGTGCTGCAATACTACTCTGGTCCTCGATAGTAAAGACAGATTGAAACTGATCATTAAGCACTTCAACCATTTCACTGTCCTTGCTAACTAACACATCATCCACCTTAAATGGACCTATATTTTTGGAAACTGTACTGAACTTATAAAAACTGAAGAACTTCTTACTATCTTCATTACAATGTCTAGCTAAATCAAGTTCCTTTGCCCTTTTAGCTGCTCTGACCTTTTTCTTAACTGAATTTCTTGCATTCTGGTAGGCCTTCTGATTTATATCTAGTGAAGATCCCTTCAAAATGCCAAATGCACTTCTTTTAGCTTGTATAGCACTCCTTACTTCTGGGGTAAGCCAAACTGGTTTGCCCTTGGTTCTGTTACGTTTGTGCCTGAGGGGTATATGCCAATTTTGAATTTGGCTTAATCTAGCTTTGAAAACATTCCAGGCCTCACATGCATCTAAACCTGCCAACTCAACGTTCCATTTTATCTGTGCAAGGTCATTTCTAATACCATCAAAATCAGCCCGGCTGAAGTTTGGAACCATAATAAGGTTATCTTTGGGCCTCATTTCTGATGAGATATTGAATTTAACCATATTGTGATCACTGGTTCCTAGACCTGCACAAATACTTATGTCACTAACTAGATCACTGTTGTCTGAGAATACAAGGTCTAGAATGGAGCAATGTCTGGTTGGCTCTGTTACAAACTGATGCATGAAAAGCTCCTCTTCAAAGATGTGCCTATACAACCTACACTCATTTGTTTCCTCTGCTATACTTTTGTATCCTCTTAAGTTAAAATCTCCCATAATAAGACACTGAGCCCGAAAGTTCCTACGTATTTCCTCACAATATATCAGGCACATACAATTTTCTCTTCCAAATTCTGCAGACACCAGGAATTGCTTGATCGGGTGGTGGGGTCAGGGCCTGCACAAGCTATGCTTGGCGCAGGGCCTGACCTCATAAATCCATCCATCCAAAAACATTCAGACTAACAAAACAAAATCATTCCACATGTGGGCTCCATGCACATGCTGGTGTTTGTAGCTGCTCATGCTACTGCTCATGTCTGCACGCCTGCATGTCCTGTGGTGTGCTGCTGGGAGCATAAGGAATGTTGCATAACAAGCAATAAAGCTACATGCACAGAAGTCCAAGCAGTTATTTCCTGTGATAGAATACCTGACACTCATGCTGCTTGCGTCCACCTCAACCCAGAAAGGTTTGTTCCCCCTTCGATACGCCAGGACTGGCCTTTCAACAAGAGCTTTGCAAAGTGACCCAAAGCTGGTTTCAAGAGACGTCCAAGCAGTTGTTTCCTGTGATAGAATACCTCTGACACTTACGCTACTTGCGTCCACCTCAACCCAGAAAGGTTTGTTCCACCTTGGAAATGCCAGGACTGGCCTTTCAACAAGAGCATAAACCATTCTAATTTCTAGGATATCCCGAGGAGCAACAATTACAATTGCAACAACGAATATTTGAATGTCAACAATGGGCTATGATATGGGCCTGTTCAAGTGGCGCCTCTAACCTCCTCTTCAACTTACAACTGTATTTATAATAACATAGGACAGTTACAAGCTGGAGCAACTTGGAGCAAGTTAACGGCGCCACGGGAACAGGCCCGATTCACTATATTTGAATGAGATGCGCCATATATGAATCTCTTCGCGCTTTTTCCGCGGTTCAAATACATAAAATGAATAAACAAAATAAAATAGCAATGATTTCTGGCCTTTCCTCTGCGCAATGCGTTTCTGGGTACGGGCTTGATGCATTCGCAACTCAGGACAATGCGGCACGCTGATTGGCTGTCGGTCAGGACGGGTCGGGACTGCAACTTAGGACAAACTCGGCCTCTGATTGGCCGAGAGTCCTAAGTTGAGCTGTGTGGAAGATCCGCCGTCACGGAGCGCAATGCGTTTCTGGGTACGGGCTTGATGCATTCGCAACTCAGGACAATGCGGCACGCTGATTGGCTGTCGGTCAGGACGGGTCGGGACGGCAACTTAGGACAAACTCGGCCTCTGATTGGCCGAGAGTCCTAAGTTGAGCTGTGTGGAAGATCCGCCGTCACGGAGCGCAATGCGTTTCTGTGTACGGGCTTGATGCATTCGCAACTCAGGACAATGCGGCACGCTGATTGGCTGTCGGTCAGGACGGGTCGGGACAGCAACTTAGAACAAACTCGGCCTCTGATTGGCCGAGAGTCCTAAGTTGAGCTGTGTGGAAGATCCGCCGTCACGGATATCCTGAGCCCTGTTCAGTGTTCACTGTTCACGGTACCTGCGACTACTGCGACCGCTGAGTCCAAGTTAAGCTCCATCCCTGGGGTGTGACGTTACGAAGATTCTGGTGCCGTGAACACCTCTGCGACCGGTGGATATGTGTCACAACTCATAACCAAGGACTTACAGGCGCGGATCCAGGATTTCGGTCGGGGGGGAGGCATACAAAATGTTGCGCCCTACGGCGTTTGTATGGCGCGACATGGGCGCGACCCGGGCTCAGGGAGGAGCGGGCCCTAGCGCCGCCACCCCTGGATCCACGCCTGACTTATCTACTGGCTACTCCACGTTCAGCTTCAGTTCCTCAACTCCCTCTTTACAACAAAGTTGCAACAAAGCATCGGCGGCCACTTGCAGACAAGCTTGTAAATGCCGCAGTGCGACAATTTGTATTACATTCGCACTCTGCGACACGTGTTCGGAAATAGTAACCCAGTTAAGGAGGAGGCTGGTACTTAGGGAGACATAGGTCAGTCAAAAATACTAATATTGCTTCTTCTTTTTTTGTTTTTGGGGGGGGGGCATCGTCCATACTATAAGAGTACCCGGTTAGCTCTGTCGGCCATGCATTAGCCTCCAGCATCCCGTCCCTCCGTTACATTAATACCTATTACGTTAATATGCCCCGCCTGCCACCCGGGTGTATTAAACGAGCAGCCCGTATAAGTCGTTCAGCGTTCACCGTGGATCAGTTTGGCATTCCTCGCTTCCCGGGGAAATATTTCATTATCCTCCACATTATATTGGGGCTCTACACACATACCTTCACTAACCTCATTCACAGGTATCCACACTCGTTCACAAACAACTCACCACACTACCGCATCTCCAGTTCTCACACCCACCTTCCACCGTCACAACGAATCCTCACCACCTTACCGCATCTTCGGTACTCTCACATTCACAATTCACCGTCGCACCCAATTCACACCACACGCGCCGCGCCACACCCGTCTACGCTCAGACCGCACCTTGCCCATTGATATTTTAATGCGGGACTCCAGAGCAGCTGAGATCCGTAGCTGAGATCACGGCGCTCCGCACCGACTGACCTTTATAACTCGAAAGAGCTCTGGACTTAGCGTCAGGACTTCTGCGACACCTGGGTGTCGCAGCGTTAATTTTGGATGGGACAAGAAACCTGAAGATGTCGTCCCGACGAGGCCGCCACGAGAAATGCCTCGATCTACCGGCCCTCGCACCTGAGCTCAGCCGCCAGGCTTTCCCCGCCTGAGGTCACGTGCGGCTCGGCCGGCCGGCTCCCTGCCGTTGACCCTCTCAGGCCCGAGCCACTATCACCCCAACGTAGCCTTGGAATTTAGTGCGTCACATAATAATCTTACATAATATTCCCCTCTCTCGGACGGGGGGGAAAAATTCCCCTTACTCCCGGGGGGAGGGGATTGGTCAAGGTGCGCCCTTTACATGTATACCAACATTCACCGCCCCCTCGCTAACCTCTACGCCTTACACACTCCATCATCATATCACTTCACCTCTCGCGCTATTTTCCCTCTCCAACACATTGTCCTTCCTACCCCGCACACCCCGCCTACTCAAAATCCCTGTCGACTGACCCCATCCATCCTGACACTCATCTCGCACACACTTCCCCCATCCCCTCGCGCTGCCCGCTCCACGTCGGCGACCGCTTCCGGCGGGCGCCACGATTTCGGCCGGTGCTGTTGCTACAGCTACTGGTACCGCTGCTGCTGCCTCGGTCACTGCGGTAGCCGCAACAGCTGTTGATGCTGCGGCCAACACAGCTGTTACTGCTGTGCTCCGGCTGCTGCCGCCCGCTGCTGTTGGTGGTGGCGACAGCTGCGGCGGCGAAGGCGACGGTCATGGCTTCGACGGCGGCGACGGCGGTTTAGGCGGCGGTTCTTTAGGCAGCGGCGGCGGCGATGGCGGTGGTTATAGCGGCGGCGGCGGCAGCGGCGGCGGCGGCGGCGGTGATAGCGGCGGTCCTGCGCCACGCACTCGTGGCTGGGCCATTCTGCTACCGGGGGTGGAGCTGTGGCACCTGACATCGTGACCATGCAACGGGTTGACACCGTGGCTGCGTGGCGTTTTGGTCGCTGCAACCGCGGCGGCCGTTGCACAGTTCTGACAGGGACTGCTGCCGCGCTTACCCCCGAAGCGAGTGCGATTTCTGGCGCCCGACTCCCGTCCACCGGCTGTTGCCTCTCCCTCGAGTGCTCCGATATTGTACGGGCCGCGCCGGCCTCCACCGTCCTCCTTCCGGTACCGCCGCCTTCGCTGCAGTCGTTCTCTGCAGCTTGCGGCCGGTTGCAGCTGGCACCGCCTCATATTTACAGCCTCTGCTGCTGCCGGCTCCTCGCGCCCCGTCACTATTGGTCTGTGGGACACACTCCGTCCCACCGGTCACATTCTATTGTCTCCGCCACGATACCCATCCATTTCATTCACTACACTCTACTCCCCGTATCAGCCTCTCGACATTAATCACACACCACACGCTCCCCGTTACATCAAGTCCGCCCCACACCATGCCCCATCTCACATATTATTTCTCCCATCACGCAACACACTAAACACGTAATACGACTGGCTCCTCTCATCAGGTCTGCCACACACATCACCTCTCAGACCCACCAATCTTCCAAACACGTAATACAGTACACACACTACACTGTCCTCATCACATCATGTCCGCCACACATCACCACTCTCATCTCCACCCCACACATCAACTCCTACCCTCCATCATCCCATATACACTCTACCGACCCTAATTTCCCTTCACATACACATCGGCTATTTCCGGCGTCCTTCCAACTATTGTGTTTACCCCGACCCTTAATACACCGGGATGAAGTCCCCAAATAATTAAATTAGCCGTCTGAGAGTGAATTTAGAAATCAAGGGAATCGGTTATGGTTAATGGTAGGTGAAACCAATTCCCAAACCGTCACCGTTCCCCTCACTTACCTTCGCTGAAATGGAGCTTTTGTCAGCCTTCACCCATCTGCTAGTTAGACATGCTCAACTCGCATGCCTCACTCATCCCTCCGGACCTTATGACGTCTTTTACGGCACCGGTTCCGTCAACTCTTCATGCCTCATGCCTTCTCTTCTACAACATCTTTTCCGGCCCCCCACACCTAATCGCATGCATACTAAATACCTCTCGTGGCCGACCTCAAGCCACCGAGCAGACACCCACTCACACATGCACACACACGCACACATACACACACACACTCTGCCGCACCAATGGCGGACCGCTCTCTGGGCCCGTTCCTCGGGCTCTCAGTTTCGCGCGCGTGCCCCTTCTCGCACGCGCCTTCGCCTTGCGCGCCTTCTTCTTGTGCGCCTTCTAGCGCGCACGCTTTCTAGCGCGCGCCTTCTTGCACGCACGCCTTCTAGCGCGCGCCTTCGCCTGCTCGCGCGCGCGTCTTCCCACGCGCGCGCGCCTTCTCGCGCGCGCGCCTTCTCATGCGCACGACTTCTAGCGCGCGCCTTCTTGCGCGCGCGCCTTCTTGCACGCGCGTCTTCTCGCGCGCGCGTCTTCCCACGCACGCGCGCCTTCTCGCGCGCACGCCTTCTCGCGCGCACGCCTTATAGCGCGTGCGCCTTCCCACGCGCACGCGCCTTCTCGCGCGCAGCCTGCTCGCGCGCGCGCCTTCTAGCGCGCGCCTTCTTGCGCGCGCGCCTTCGCCTACTCGCGCGCGCGTCTTCCCACGCGCGCGCGCCTTCTCGCGCGCACGCCTTCTCGCGCGCACGCTTTCTAGCGCGAGCCTTCTTGCGCGCGCGCCTTCGCCTTCTCGTCGCTCGTCTTCCCACGCGCGCACGTCTTCTCGCGCGCACGCCTACTCGCGCGCGCGCCTTCTAGCGAGCGCCTTCTTGCGCGCGCTCCTTCGCCTTCCCACGCGCGCGCGCCTTCTCGCGCGCACGCCTTCTAGCGCGCACGCCTTCTCACGCGCACGCCTTCTTGGCGTTCGCCTTCTTGGCGCTCGCCCGCTCTCTCTCTCTCTCTCTCTCTCTCTCTCTCTCTCTCTCTCTCTCTCTCTCGCTCTCGCTCTCGCTCTCGCTCTCGCTCTCGCACGCGCTCGCTCTCGCTCTCGCACGCGCTCGCTCTCGCTCTCGCACTCGCACTCGCTCTCGCTCGCACTCGTCCTCCTGTCTGGCCGTCTCTCTCTCTCTCTCTCTCTCTTTCCCTCTTCACATAACGGTTCGTGTTTACCCGTTCCTTCCGAGCGCTGTTCCGATTTCTCGGCGTATCTGGGACAGGCGGCACCCTGAACCGTTCACGCGCGTGAGCTCGCTGGTGCCACTGGGTCAGCCTCGCCTACCGGAAGGGACGGCTGAGGGGCAATTTCGCCCGACCCGTTTGTGCAGCACACCATGCTCGTTTAACGCATAACCCTTGTAGCGATCAGGACCGAGCTCCCATCCGTGTTGTTCTCCGTCTGCGCCAGGCCGGTGACCGACTGTGCTCCGAACAACGGCTGTTCCGCCGCCCCAGCCCTCTCACGTCAGTGAACGTTCAGTGTAATGAACTCCCTCCTCCCACGCATTCCCCGGTATTTATGTTAATATGTGTTGCGCCCCGGCCCTTCCCGCTCTCTCCGAGGTGGAGGCGGCTCGCAATTCTGGATCGCGGCCATCGTGCCTGCTCAAGAAATCTTCAAATTTTAATTTTGACGTCTCGTATCTGGGTCGATTCATTGAACTCTGAACATCACAACATCATTCAACAACCTCATTGCACTCTTATTTGATTTTTGGGCTGTGGATTTAATCTTAACGCAATTTAAATATAATCAAATACCGAATACAATCTGCACATTTGTGCTAATGTTCGGATCACATGTTTGGGGTCATAATTTGGGTTTGCGACAACATGTGAATAACACATGGCGCAATTTGAAATAAACTCTTGTTAATCAACATTATCCCGCCCATTGTCGTGCTATACATTTTTGCTAAACAATCATAGTTTCCAACTTTTAGCGATTTTACGTCAAAGCACTTTAAGGTTACATCATGACAAATTGAAACTCTGTATCAAGGTCTCGTAAGCTGAAACAATCTATTGGCGAAACGTTATTTTCTAGCAGTGACTTTGAGGACAAATCCCAAAATCTTAGCGAAGATCAACCTTTCATTCTATCGAAGTGATATATCAATTCGAAGTGACCTATCAATTCGTTTTGTTAGAAACGATTAAAGGGAAATTTAGAACATCCCACAACTGGAGAACAACTATTTGAACTTTTCCGACGATGCGTAAATACATTACATTTTTCACATTTTGCATAAATTCATTCCTACCGAAATATTTTTTTAAGTCAAATGTTACATGCGTTCTATGTTTTTAACGACCAGTATTGGCATATACTTTTTGTTTGTGTCCCGCTAGCTTCGATTGCATGTCAGTCTATATATTCGTGCGTTATGTCATTTAATAAAATGGTTACCAAACACAAGTTACTTCCAAAGCAAATCAAATCAAAACTTCACCAACAAACCTATTTATATGAGATGGGGAAAAGAATCAATGTTTCTAAATATTTTGAACACCACTACCCAACTGTCAAGATGCATCGCGGACACAAGCATAAAATGCATTCCAATAATTGCCTGTCTCTCGTCCTTTGTAACCTGCATATCAATTTCTTATTTTAATATTCTACTAAGCGATTTCTAGTAAGTGTTAACATTTAAGCTTTATTCATTGTTAGAAAATGCCAAATGGTCTTGAGAATTTAAGAGTCCAATTGGCACGGGATAAACACAGGCATATAGATAATTTCACGGGCTGGAGTGTTCAATGTTTGTAGTCGAACAGCGCGTGGTACGTGCGAGGTATACAGCGAAATAATGTAAACATAATGGTTTTACGTTTCTCACGGTTAAAGTCAGAACTGGGAACCAATCTCAGGTAAACCGATAAAACATTTGCGCTTGTGTAGACAAAGGTACTGGCTTCATAATGTATGTAAAACTGAAGCTTACCGATCAGTATTTAAGCATTTAAATCGACTTGTGATATAAAATTGGACAATTTTACAACTATTCTTATCAAACCGTCATGCCGTCAAAACCTGAGGGTTTTGAATAATTAAAGTTATACAGCGGTGAAGCGCAGTCATTTGTTACCAATATTCACTCAAAATTTACGCGTATTTACAAACCTGAAAGTCATAATAAAGTTTTAATTAAACGCAGTAATACCTATTTTAGTCGGCGTAATTTGGGTCAGTACAGCTTGCAAAGGCAATAGCCACAGAGTATGCGTTCCGAAGAATTTTTCTCGAAGGACATGCTGCTCTGAAAGGCACTCCCGTTCGACGGATCACGGGTTGATTAATGCAGTTTTGGAACGACATTGTACAACTGTAACGTCTTTTCCGTTTCTCAATCTTTCTGCAATTTCTTGCAACATTTCCAGCAATTTCAACCTGTTCACACTTCACTTTGACGTTAAACCTAGTTCCTTTGCAATATTACACATGCGCCATGCCAATAATGTACCGAAACTGATATTAATTATTAAATTCATTTTTGTTTAAGCTTTCCTTTTGAACAATTTATCAAATGTGAGAAATTAAATGCACACTGCACGTGCACAGCCCTGCCGGACTGGCATCCGAGGTACTACATTTTATCCGCAATCTTAGAGTCACAAAGCGACTGAAATCAATACTCCCGATAGTAATAAATCAACAATCCACGTCCAACTGTGGCTTGAGGGCACTGACTTGCCTGAACGTAGGTTACCGGCCAACTTGGCTGGTGTCTGCGTGACGTAATACGTGTGACGGTCGCATAGTGTGAGCAGGTGCAGGTATGACACTCAACAACCTCAGATCGGACTAAATTATCCGTCATATCCATGCCAGATTAATTGCCGGCACTTTTAGACTGCCAAAATAATTCGACCACAACGACAAAAGGCCAAAGGAATGTGATTAATAATTTTACAAACCATTCATTTAAATTACGTTCAGAGGCGTACGTACACTTGTCAGGAAAACGATGCAAAATAATTTATCAGCATTCCATAAATTTAAACGAAACTCAAAACAAACGTGCTCAATGCGACCCAATCCAATTCATTGACCATTAATCCAATTTAAATCTCAACAATAATTGTGATGCACATTATTTTGTACCCAAGCAATTACCAGCAAAATGAAACTATTACACAGCGGCTACCAGACGACTTGGCGCACAGATTCGTACTCACTATATCTCGCACTTTTGATCACTCATTCACTCACCACTCTTCGATCCATCGCTCACACGCTCACTTCACTTCACTTCACTTTGTTCACCCCATCGCGCACGCGGAACTCACCAGATTGCCGTCTGTCCGTCCTTCTCCAGACACGGCCTGCGGCGACGCGACGAGTATACTTATAGCGGCTGCAAATAGTCCCCCCTCCCCACCATTTATAAAACTGACCCACGCGTGCACGAGACGAAAGATGTTTATACGAATTTACACAAGATATTGAATCGAAATACAAGAAAAATAGTCTGGAACACCATTCGTTACTTGGTCAAAATTGGCCCCCCTGAAACTCTGGATTGCCAGGGATTAACGGACCTCTTACGGCGGGCGTGGAATAATTATGTCTGTTGGCATCAACAGCCCGAAGAATACAGAAGCATCAATTAACATTAGCTAGCATTAACATTAATATTAGCCCCCACAACTCGGCCAAAATTGACTTCCCCAACAGAACTCCAGTCCCAAACCCGGGCCGAACCACTTACTGGGTTGCGGACTAATATTATGTCCAAGAAGACCAATCAGCCCTAAGAAAAGAAAGTGTTCCCGGCCGATGCACCATTTTATATAAGAGTACCCGGTTAGCTGTCGGCCATGCATTAGCCTCCAGCATCCCGTCCCTCCGTTACATTAATACCTATTACGTTAATATGCCCCGCCTGCCACCCGGGTGTATTAAACGAGCAGCCCGTATAAGTCGTTCAGCGTTCACCGTGGATCAGTTTGGCATTCCTCGCTTCCCGGGGAAATATTTCATTCTCCTCCACATTATATTGGGGCTCTACACACATACCTTCACTAACCTCATTCACAGGTATCCACACTCGTTCACAAACAACTCACCACATTACCGCATCTCCAGTTCTCACACCCACCTTCCACCGTCACAACGAATCCTCACCACCTTACCGCATCTTCGGTACTCTCACATTCACAATTCACCGTCGCACCCAATTCACACCACACGCGCCGCGCCACACCCGTCTACGCTCAGACCGCACCTTGCCCATTGATATTTTAATGCGGGACTCCAGAGCGTAGCTGAGATCACGGCGCTCCGCACCGACTGACCTTTATAACTCGAAAGAGCTCTGGACTTAGCGTCAGGACTTCTGCGACACCTGGGTGTCGCAGCGTTAATTTTGGATGGGACAAGAAATCTGAAGATGTCGTCCCGACGAGGCCGCCACGAGAAATGCCTCGATCTACCGGCCCTCGCACCTGAGCTCAGCCGCCAGGCTTTCCCCGCCTGAGGTCACGTGCGGCTCGGCCGGCCGGCTCCCTGCCGTTGACCCTCTCAGGCCCGAGCCACTATCACCCCAACGTAGCCTTGGAATTTAGTGCGTCACATAATAATCTTACAATACTTGGTTCTCCAATATATCTTCCGGTTTTTTTAATATGTTCTAAAAGTTTGATTTTGTGGAAATTGTTCCCCCCCAAAAATATTTTTTTTTCGTCCCAAAATCAAAATTTTCAAAAATATTCAAAAACCGGAAGATATATTGGAGGCCCAAGTATGAAAGATGTCCCCCCCCCAAAAAGAGAGAAAAAAGCAATATCTATATTTTTTACTGACTTCTGTCTGCCAAGAACTAGCCTCCTCCTTAACTTGGTTACTATTTCTAAACACGCCTCTGCGACCGCTGCGGATCTGTGATTTCACAGACGCAGCGGTCGCAGTATATGACGTCAAACCCTTCCCCATCCACACATTCCATGCTCCCAGCCCGGTCGGTGCTCGACGCTGATTGGTCTGATCTCGCAGCTGGACGCAGCGGTCGCAGTGGTCGCAGGCTGCGACCGTGTGCCGTGAACAGGGCTCCGGCCGGTGCTCGACGCTGATTGGTCTGATCTCGCAGCTGGACGCAGCGGTCGCAGTGGTCGCAGGTTGCGACCGTGTACCATGAACAGGGCTCTGGCATCTGCCCACCACAACGATGCACAACGATGTGTAGATTGTACTATATACTATAGGTCAAGGGTGGTTCTAGTCTTATTACGTCACAAGCCTGGGCCAATGAGAAGGATGTTCGAGAGCGCCTCCCGCCAACTGAAAGCATTATACCTTACCGGATTTTTCTTGAAATTATACTTTTCTGTCCTAGTGGCATTTTCCCTGACTTTTTGAAATATACTTAATTTAAAGCAGTGGTTATCTACGGCAAAGGTGCGGTTACCCTATTCTAATTACCAGAATTACTCGTGATCTCCTCCCCCAATGCGCAGACCGCAGTTCTCGACTTCATGCTATGCGGTACAGCATAACTTCAGGCGTTTACTGCTGGTGCCATCTAGGGACAGATATATAAGCATGTGTGCTGTTGCTCTTGTCTACTCTAAATATTTGCGTCGCCACGGGGGGGGGGGGGGGGGGGCAAGCGTGGAAACTTGCCCCTTCCCCAACCTCCGGCTGGTGACCCCCTGGGCTCAATACCGACCCGATGTGATTTAAGGGTCGAAAACAAAATGGAGTAGGTTGATACATGTTCGCACCGACGTCAATATGGCAGTTGGCCCATGTTTGTTAGGCCCTCTAATGATTGAAACGGGTTGAATGGGCCCTCTGAAGAGTAGAATGGACCTCTTTAAACCATAATTGGCCCTCTATAGATACTCAGTTGTGGGCTCTTCGGGGCTTAACCCTATTTGTAACAGGGGGCATCCTCCTTAAGGGGGGGGGGGCGGATTCCGCTCCCCCCTCATGTTTTTCGCAGATATCTCCCGAACGGCTTAACCCTATTTGTAACAGGGGGGGGGGGGGGGGCGAATTCCGCCCCCCCCCCTCATGTTTTTCGCAGATATCTCCAGAACGGCTGGGAGCAGGTCCATGCAATTTTGGGACTTCTCATAGAATTGAATACCGCATTTAGAGTCAAAATTTTGAGTTCTTAACCTGAACAGAGGCGGTTCCAGGGCACAGTTTTGGGTGGGTTCAGAGGCGACATTTGGCGATAATACGGAAATGCGATCTTCACGGTTTCTTCCTAACTGCCTCAAGTATGAAGGAGTTAGATCGGTTTACGGTGATTGCAACAAGTGCAAATTAGTTGTTGTTATTGAAATATCATACAAATTGCATGGCAGAGGCGGTTTCAGGGGCTTGGAAAGGGGGGGGGGGTTCCAGGAAGTATTAAATGCTTGGCGGGAAGCCAATAGAGCAATGTAAGGAACATTTATAGCTATCAAGATGTAAAAGATAGCTTCTGCTTCCATTATTTGCATAATTTATTACATATAGAGTTTCAGGGGCGTGTTCAGGCACATGAAAAGGGGGGTGACTGACATGGTGATGACGATATGCCAGCGATAACGGCGCAATAGACGTTTAGCTTATAATGATATATGCACATATGAGGCCAGAAAAGGGAATAAAGTCATTTTTTTTGCAGAGGCGCGCTCAGGAATATAAAAAGGGGTCATATTATTGCAAAGAAACTAAGAGGCATGTGCGTACAATGACATAACATACGGCAGTTTTCGGATCAAACACGCACCACAGGCTACTCTACGAACGATTATAAAATAATAGGCGAGTCGAGGTAGGGTAAAAAGGGGGGCAAGCAATGTTAATTGAAGTTGTAAGTGAAATAGTCACTGTTGACTAGTTAGAATCATAATAGCGGATAATATACTTATCAAAAGGTCTTGCACCGCCTCAGTTTGGATCCTGAATACGCCTATGATGAAGTACAACATGCAAAAAGGAACTTTCTACGATCAGTAACATATTTATAGTGCTGGGTAGCAACTTGTCTGCGGTTAATATTTGTTTCCAATTTGACCTCCCTTTTTCACTAACCTGGTACCGCCTATGGCAAAAGATATGATTTATAACTGTTTTTTCTAATGTCACAATCACATACCATTCAATTTATCAAAAAAACAACATCAAAAAATTGTTTATTACGCATTTACTTCACCCCCATATTGAGTGACCTGCACACGCCTATGATTTTTGCATTTTCAAACGTCACAGTTATATATCAATTTACAATTCAATCTCTATCGATTCCTATTAGTTGTGTTAAAATCAGTCGATAAACATGAAAGCTATGTTGGATCAAAAATACCACTAAAATTTGTCGTTTTTGCCCCCCTGTTGCCCCCCTATCCAAAATTTAGATTTGGTTATTATTTAGAAATGTAGATCGTATTGAGGGGAACCAAACATCGTTTCATTTTCGAAAATCGGACGGGTAGATCTCGAGATCTCCGGGGGGAGGGGGAATCCGCCCCCCCCCTGTTACAAATAGGGGTAGCCAGGAGCCTGTTACAAATAGGGTTAAACCAGACCCATTAAATTTTGGAACTTTTCCTAGAATTGAATTCCGCATGTGGAGTCAAAATTTTGCGTTCTTAACCTGAACAGAGGCGGTTCCAGGGCAGTTTTTCGGAAGGTTCTGCGGCGAAATTTGGCGATAATACGGAAATGCGATCTTCACGGTTTCTTCCTAACTGCCTCAAGTATGAAGGAGTGACATCGGTTTAAGGTGATTACAACAAGTGAAAATTAGTTGATGTTAATGAAATATCATAAACATTGCATGGCAGAGGCGGTTTCAGGGGCTTGAAAAGGGGGGGGGGGGGGGTTCCAGGAAGTATTCAATGCTTGGCGGGAAGCAAATAGAGCACTGTAAGGGGCATTTATTGTTATCAAGATGTAAAAGATAGCTTCTGCTTCCATTATTTGCATAATTTATTACATATAGAGTTTCAGGGGCGTGTTCAGGCACATGGAAAGGGGGGTGACTGGCTTGGTGATGACGATATGCCAGCGATAACGGCGCAATAGACGGTTAGCTTATAATGATATATGCACATATGAGGCCAGAAAAGGGAATAAAGTCATTTTTTTTGCAGAGGCGCGCTCAGGAATGGAAGAAAGGGGGTCTTATTATTGCAAGGAAACTAAGAGGCACGGGCGTACAATGACATAACATACTGTAGTTTTCAGATGAAACACGCACCACAGGCTACTCTACGAACGATTATAAGATAATAGGCGAGTCCAGGTAGGGTAAAATGGGGGTAAGCAATGTTAATTAAAGTTGCAAGTGAAATAGTCACTGTTGACTAGTTAGTATCATAATAGCGGATAATATACTTATCAAAAGGTCTTGCACCGCCTCAGTTTGGATCCTGGATACGCCTATGATGAAGTACAACATGCAAAAAGGAACTTTCTACGATCAGTAACATATTTATAGTGCTGGGTAGCAACTTGTCTGCGGTTAATATTTGTTTCCAATTTGACCTCCCTTTTTCACTAACCTGGTACCGCCTATGGCAAAAAAATATGATTTACAACTGTTTTGTCTAATGTCACAATCACATACCATTTAATTTATAAAAAAAACAACATCAAAAAATTGTTTATTACGCATTTACTTCACCCCATATTGAGTGACCTGCACACGCCTATGATTTTTGCATTTTCAAACGTCACAGTTATATATCAATTTACAATTCAATCTCTATCGATTCCTATTAGTTGTGTTAAAATCGGTCGATAAACATGAAAGCTATGTTGGATCAAAAATACCACTAAAATTTGTCGCTTTTGCCCCCCTGTTGCCCCCCTATCCAAAATTTAGATTTTGTTATTATTTAGATATGTAGATCCTGTTGAGGGGAACCAAACATCGTTTCATTTTCGAAAATCGGACGGGTAGATCTCGAGATCTCCGGGGGGGGGGGGGGAATCCGCCCCCCCCCCTGTTACAAATAGGGGTAGCCAGGAGCCTGTTACAAATAAGGTTAAACTAGACCCATTCAATTTTGGAACTTTTCCTAGAATTGAATTCCGCATGTGGAGTCAAAATTTTGCGTTCTTAACCTGAACAGAGGCGGTTCCAGGGCAGTTTTTCGGAAGGTTCTGCGGCGAAATTTGGCGATAATACGGAAATGCGATCTTCACGGTTTCTTCCTAACTGCCTCAAGTATGAAGGAGTGACATCGGTTTAAGGTGATTACAACAAGTGAAAATTAGTTGATGTTAATGAAATATCATAAACATTGCATGGCAGAGGCGGTTTCAGGGGCTTGTAAAGGGGGGGGGGGGGGTCCAGGAAGTATTCAATGCTTGGCGGGAGCCAATAGAGCGATCTAAGGGGCATTTATAGCTATCAAAATGTAAAAGATAGTTTCTCCTTCCATTATTTGCATAATTTATTACATATAGAGTTGCAGGGGCATGTTCAGGCACATGAAAAGGGAGGTGACTGGCATGGTGATGACGATATGCTATCGATTACGGCGCATACGCTTATGATGAAGTGCAACATGCAAAAAGGAACTATCTACGATCAGTAACTTATTTATAGTGCTGGGTGGCAACTTGCTTGCGGTTACTATTTTTCCTATTTAACTTCCCTTTTTCACTGACCTGGTACCGCCTTTGGCAAAACAAAATATGTTTAATAACTGTTTTGTCTATTGTAACAATAACACACCATTTCATCTATACAAAATAACATCAAAAAATGGTTTTATTACGCATTTACTTCACCCCCATATGAGTGACCTACACACGCCTATGTTTTTTGAATTTTCAAACGTTACCGTCACATATTAATTTCCAATTCATTATCTATCAATTATCATTGGTTGCGGTAAAATCGGTTGATTAACTTGCCAGCTGTGTTGGATCACAAATGCCTCTAAAATTTGTAGTCTTTGCCCCCCTGTTGTCCCCTATCAAAAATGTCGGATTTGTTTGTCTTTTTTAGAAATGTAGATCGTGTTGAGGGGAATAATATGCTGTTTGATTTGTGAAAATCGGACGGGTAGAGCTCGAGATATCTGGGGGGGGGGGGGGCGGAATCCGACCCCTTGTTACAAATAGGGTAGCCACTAGCCAGGAGCCTGTTACAAATAGGGTTAACCCACAGTGGATATAAATAAGTTAACCTTCGCCAGTGCAGGGGGGGGGGGGGGGGGGGGGTGATGCCACCCCCTCGGTTCTTCGAGAATAACTTGCGCAAATATCAACCGATTGCTATGAAACTTTCAGTACCCTACTTGTGAACAATTTGACACATATTCTGAAAAATGTAAGTTGTAGATCACATGACCCGTGACCTTTTACCTGTTTTTCAAGGTCATGTCAGGCGCAACTGGCGTCCCGTAGTATTGATCCTTGTAACTTGTGCAGTTTTATAGTGTTTGTTGTTCAGGAGCATATGCACAGGTGTTTCCAGGTGACAGTTGTGGTTTCCATTGAGATTGTGACCTCGATTTACCTTTTCAGAGGTCTACCGAGGTCACTGACCTCCGATGACCTCATATTACTTTTTTGGCTTTTGGCAGTTTCTAGGACATTGTGTGACGCTGATTTCAAATATGGGATCCATTTTGCATAATTATATGTTCCACTGGGGTCATGCGCTCCAACAGGTCAACCGATGTCACGGACCTCAAATGACCTGACATGACCTGACATGACCTTTTTGGAATTTGTCAGTTTCTAGGACATTTTGTGACGCTGATTTCAAATTTGGCACCCATTTAGCATAATTATATGCTCATTAGTGATTCTAGCTCGAGTAAATTCAATTTATACGCATTTACAATTTGGTTGAATTTTGGGTCATTGATATGACCTCAGAAGTCACCTAATGATCTAGGACCTTAAAATCGGGTATTAATGGCTTCCTCTCGTGACAAGCAACACGCTCGTTTTTTTATCGAAGCTCTAGCCCAATTAGGGGCGAAACGCTAAGGGGGGTTGTACCCCCCCCCCCCTCTGCACGGTCACGCACTGATCGGACGCTGCACGGGCGAGAGTTAAGGTAGTGGTCGTGCATGTCCAATGTCCATGGACCTCTGGACCATGGTGGTGGTGCCCTCTGGACCATGGCCCAGAGGCATCACTAGACTCTGCTGACTGGCCCAGAGGACACCACCAGATCCTGCTGGCTGGTCCAGAGGACACCACCAGACCCTGCTAGCTGGTACAGAGGGCACCACCAGACCCTGCTGGCTGGCCCAGAGGGCACCACCAGACCCTGCTGGCTGGTCCAGAGGACACCACCAGATCCTGCTGGCTGGTCCAGAGGACACCACCAGACCCTGCTGGCTGGTACAGAGGGCACCACCAGACCCTGCTGGCTGGTCCAGAGGACACCACCAGACCCTGCTGGCTGGTACAGAGGGCACTACCAGACCCTGCTGGCTGGTCCAGAGGACACCACCAGACCCTGCTGGCTGGTCCAGAGGGCAGCGTTAAACCCTGCTGGCTGGTACAGAGGGCACCACCAGACCCTGCTGGCTGGCCTAGAGGGCACCACCAGACCCTGCTGGCTGGTCCAGAGGGCACCCTGCTGACTAGTCCAGAGGGCATGACCAGACCCTGCTGGCTGGTACAGAGGGCACCACCAGGCCCTGCTGGCTGATCCAGAGGGCAGCATTAAACCCTGCACCAGTCAGGCGAATAGTTGTTTGAGACGGTCCAGGGGTCGGGCCGCGGGCCGCCGCCAGCAGAGAGACGCAGGGGACGAAGGAGACAGTCGGATGCTCCCACACGCTCGCAGAAAAACATGTGGACCTCTTTCTTCGAAACTGGGTGCTCGGTGTCGGGGAATGGATAGCCGAAGTTCAGCAATACGATGTCGGCAATACGATCGTCCATTGCCGCTACAGGCAAAATACACCACTGTGAACGACAGCTGCCGCTTGAGACGCTAATTTGCGTCGATAACTTTTAAAGGCACCTACCTCCAGGCTGCATGAGCGCATTTTTCGCAGTTACCATTTCAGACCCTGCGAGAAAACAAAATATTAAGGTTGGTTAAAGGGAAATAATGACCTTTTTCCACTAAAATGGAGTTAGCACTTGAAATCGCCAGACGAGATCAAAATATATTGTAAATTCATCACATTTTGCATGAAAACTTTCCTACCGAAAGATATTTCAAGTTAAAGTTGATAAGCGTTCCACACTTTTAACGACCGGTACTTGCACTATTTCTGACCTTTTGTCAAGTACTTTTGGTCCTCATCAAACTGCGGGCTTTTCCCGTATTGTTTTTTTTACGCAATGGAGTGGAAAATATATTGTGCGTTCTGCTTTTTGTGATTATATGCCCGGCGATCTTCTAAAACTAACAGCGATTGGAAAAAGTGGCAATACAATCGGAAGCTCATCGATGCACATCAACGCGGCATAGTTAGTGGTTGCGACCCTCAATTTTTGAAAATCGATTCATTTGTTTTCAACATTAGGAGTTGTGTATAGTTTGTCCGTGGCTGTATATAACACTATGCTTTATTTTATCATGAAAAATAAAATTCCAAAAAAACTAACGAACAATAACACAAAACTGGCAATTAAATCAGAAGCCCATCGATGCACATCGACGGCGACCTATTTAGCGTCGGCGATTTGTTTACAAAGTCATTGTCATGCTTCATGGCGCACTTAACCATCTCGGCGCACTTGGCGAGTTGTTCCTGATTAGTATACCCAAGTCCCGCAGCAGGCTTTGTTAATGACGTCACTGGTGCCATTCTTGTGTAGCATTGCAAAATATATCTGATTTCGAGTTGAAAGCTAATTAAAGACGTATTCAAATTATTGTTTTTAAGTTTGAATTTTCTTGTTAATCGTTATTAAAGGTATTTTATCACTGTATTTCATAGTAGTTGACACTTCAGAAGCTTGTGACGTAATAATATTGTATCCAATATGCATTTCCCTCACCTTTTGCTATTGTGGCGCAGTGCCGAGTGCTTTGCGAATACTAGCTTGCCTGGGGTTCAATTCATTCCGCTCTTATTTTATTCAAGTTGGTATAGTTTGCATGTTGTTGTTATTCATGACTTATACTGATAGTCAGTCATGCATCACGGATGCTTCACGGATTGCTTCACGGATCAGAGCGCTGCTCAAACGCACGCTAGTAGCGCTTTCGTTCTCCATGGCTACCAGGCGTGAGCCAATGAAAAGCCAGAACGTATTCCCTTTCTGGCTTTTGATTGGCTGACGCCTGGTTGCCATGGAGAACGAAAGCGCTACTAGCGGGTGTCCGAGCAGCGCTCAGATTGATCGGAAATGTCACAGAGCCTCCACAAATGCCGCACTCGATGTTAGCAATGGTAGGGAAGGACGAATTTGTCAATGACCTTCATGAAGTACACAAGGTACTTGTTTTGTATTTTTTCCAAACTTACAACTTTGAATTTGGGAATAATTTTATTTAATTCTTAAATTTAAATAAAATAATTTTAAAAACATAACGGTAGCCTAAGAAATTGTTGCTAACAAAATCAAAAGGTCATTATTTCCCTTTAATGAGAAACGAAAATTTAGAGCACTTCCATTCCCTCGTAATGTTAAGACTCGCGTAGGGAATTTAATCGCTGGGTAGAGGCTATGGTGACGGGGTGGAGCTATGCTCTGGCGTCAGAGCTTAGCTCTGCCCTGGCCGACCTTGAACCGGCGCTGTACGACCCGTGATTGGTCAGTTGCGACTGGTGGGCGGAGTCAATGATGGCGGGTCATACAGAGCGGCCGGGGTCGGGCGTTAGCCTCTATACGAGAGCTGGAATTAGCTGTAATATTACCAACGTTAATCATAAATAGTTCCGCATGGTATGAAACGTCCATTGCGAAAACATCGTTCATGTCAGTTGGCGTCTTCAAAAGTTATCGCCAAAAATAGGGTCCCAAGCGATCTGCCGTTCACAGTACGATGGTAAAAAAACCACAAAGATGGCCACATGCCAGCTGGGTGCGGGACAGGGCCCTGCCTAAAGATGGCCACATGCCAGCTGGGCGCGGGACAAGGCCTGACCACATGCCAGCTGGGTGCGGGACAGGGCCCTGCCTAAAGATGACCACATGCCAGCTGGACGCGGGACAAGGCCTGACCATATGCCAGCTGGGTGCGGGACAGGGCCCTGCCTAAAGATGACCACATACCAGCTGGACGCGGGACAAGGCCTGACCACATGCCAGCTGGGTGCGGGACAGGGCCCTGCCTAAAGATGACCACATGCCAGCTGGACGCGGGACAAGGCCTGACCACATGCCAGCTGGGTGCGGGACAGGGCCCTGCCTAAAGATGACCACATGCCAGCTGGGTGCGGGACAGGGCCCTGCCTAAAGATGACCACATGCCAGCTGGGCGCGGGACAGGGCCCTGCCTACAATCTTTGAGATGTCAGATGTCATGTCAGATGTCAGATGTCGATTGCATGTCCAGGAACGGAATTGCTACTGCCTATGCGCAGTAAGTGAAAGGTTTTCCGGTAAGGTTTATCACGACTTCTCTAATAAGTTATATTATATTCTATAGGTGTCTAATCGGTTATAATAGGTTCTCCTAGAAGTCATCACACAGTGTCATCCTAGAAGGATGAGTAGGTTCATTTGTTCTGTCTCCTCAGAGACCGGGCAGGGGGGGGGGGGGTCGGTTTGTCGCCTGGGTAGACAGCTCAGTTGTTCCGTCTCCTCAGAGACCGGGCAGGGGGGGGGGGGGTCGGTTTGTCGCCTGGGTAGGCAGCTCAGTTGTTCCGTCTCCTCAGTGACCGGGCAGGGAGGGGGGGGGGGGGGCAGGGGTGTGAGTCGGTTTGCCGCCGGAGTAGACAGCCCAGACGTCGGTCGGGCGCCGCCAGCGTCGGTCATGTCTCGGGTCGGCCCTGCCAGCCGGCTGAACCAGACGCCCGCCGCCGCCGCTGCTGCTGCTGCTGCTGCTAATGGCTTCAGTTACCGCCCAGGACCCGGTTCCAGCTCCGCCACCCCCTGGTGAGATTGGCGGTATTGACAGTCAGATGAGTTTTGTGATTTGCTGTAACGCATGGGAAGTACTAGCTTTAGCTTTTAAAGGAAATAGTTCACCTTCAACATTAGCTTTAAACTGAGATAGCAGTTTTGTAGCCCGTGTTGGGAAACCCCTATCTGCAAGTTTTCTTGACTGAAAAGACTTTCCAGCCGAATATATTAGATTTTTTTTTGGCGAAGGAATGCGGTGCTGGCGAAAGAATGTTGTACTGGTTTTAGCCCGGGCAGAGGCTATACCATCATCCAATCAGCTTGCAGCTAGAGCTAGCAAGCGAAAGCCGGCCGCTGGTTGGCACATCTCCAATGCGAGTCTATCCTTACGCGACTACTTTCGAATCTGATTGGCTGAACCATTTTCTACATTCGCGTGACGTCCGGACTCGACTCAGAGAGTATGCATATAGTTTTGATAAACAATACACATTTACGACCTTATGTCCTGAATCGGCGCGATATAAGGCCATTCTTGACAATATAAAAATACATTGTATTAAAAAATATAATCAAATCGTGTTGGGTTAAAAACAATTCCAAGGTGAACTATTTCCTTTAACTCATGGAAAATGCTGGGCTTACAACTGATTGCTAATGGATCTTATTGCATTGGATGACAGGAAATGTGCTGCACACCCATTTCTCAGACACCATTGGAAGGACTTGTCGCTTTTTAGTAGACAATAATCCCCCTGGGGATTCGGTTAAGTTTTATCGTGACCATAATACTAACCAGTAAGGCGCCGTAGTTGGCCATGAACCAGCGAGCGCGAAAGAAATGCATGGCGAATTTCAACTCCATCGGGCAAGTAGTTTCTGAGATACACAAAGGGTGCGCACGCGCGCCCGTGCAGAGGCACCCCACTCATGATGTGTGGTAAAGTGGTGGTTGAGAGGTCCCTAACCGCACACCAAATTGGAACAAAATCGGCTCAGCTGTCGCAGAGTTTTTGAGTGAAAACTCTTTTCAACACCCCTCACGCGGCACGCGCCACGCTCAGTGGTAGTCACCCACATGCGTCAGCACTGGTCTCAAACAGGGTAGGTTGGATGGGGTTGCTCAGCAAAGAAGTTCGCTTGTCAATCGGACGTGTGGTTGCAGATATATGAGCTTCTCCTCTAAAGCGTCGCCATGGGTCGGGTCGGGTCGGGTCGGGCCGCTCATAATCAGATTTTTCCCATATACACGGAAGGACGAGCGAGCGCGAAGCGCTCGCTCGTTACTAGAAGTATTATTTTTGATGATATGTTGAACACGTTTGAACGGTCTTAGATACTGTTTGTTTCCATTTATAAGCTGAGATAGGTGATTGCCGCGACGTTTTCTAAAGTGTTTTTGGTATTAACGTAAGGTGTTGTGTGCCGTTGAGATAAAGTGTGATGTAAAGTGAGGTAAAGTAATTCCTGGCCACCGATTAATGAGTCGCAGTGTAAAAGAATGTAGGAAAAGTGGGGCATAACGGACTAAGTATAGGTTTTTAGAGCCGGTGCTTGATATAGTCATATTGGGTTCAATATTATGTACAGACATTACCGGTCACAAACAACAATCATAAGGTTTATTTAAATCTACAGATATGCAATTTTATTTTCTGATGTTACCAATTGTTTAAATATTTATATTAAAAAACTGCACAAAATCTGTCAACCGAAAGTATTTTTTTTTACACGAGTGAAAAGTGAAATATTTCCTGTAAATTTTAATATGGCGTTAGTCGTAATATTTTGTTTATCGCAAATCGAAATGCATTCTTACTGCTGTAGTTGCGCAAATTTGCACAAGATCGTCTCCGAGCTGGTTTACGTCTTGCCTGGTTGTTTCGAGGCGCCTCAAAAAACTATTTACACTGGATGGGAGGGTGGGCTCCACCATCCCTCACTTTCCTTTTCCCATAACATAAAATAAAACTAGATGTGCAGGGAAGCAGATGCGTTGAGGGCTGTTTGATGCTCGGATTTCATGACCTCAGGTGAATATCGTAAGGATAACTTAAAGGGACTATCCGACCTTAACATTATATTTGAGTTGAGATAGCCATTTTGATGGCTTGGCATTGCAATTAAGTATGGTAGCAGTTAAAACAACCACAATGATCTAATCAAAAAGATTTTCGAGTTTGATTTTGACATCTGTAAAAAAAGAAGGCCCATGTGTATTTGAATAGAGCCTCTAAACCGACAGCGTCGTCTCTCTTTACCCAACTGGTAATGATAGTCGACTTGTTTTAAGGTGAACCTTGGAGATATTTGCTACGTTTCAATGGTTTGGTAGTTGCTTTGTTTTGTATTCAAAGCGTCAAAATTGTCTCGAAATAATTGTGCCCATACTTTGGCAGCGTAAAGGATTTCTGTGTAGCTCTCCAGAGCTCAATATCACGTCATCAACCCAAATATTAAAGCTGAATTTTTTATTAAATTGAGCACTGTTCGCGAGAAACAAATATCATAATCGTGTTCGGCAGCAATTACTTCATATTGTGCACCACAAGCGGCGTACATTTGACAACTTTTGGGAAGGTGGAACAGTCCCTTTAAATGTCAGTTACGTCAGGCCGAGCGGGCCTGCTGAAATCCACGCTGGAAATTCCCGCTTGTATCTGACCAGCCTTGGTTATGAAACTTCAATAACATGAACAGCTGTACCCAAAGACAGTGATTTTTACTGTCAATGGTATGGTACCCCCTTTTGATGACCAGAATGACTCGTTACTTCCCTCCCCCATTGTGCAGACCGCAGTTCTCGGCTTCAAGCTATGCGGTACAGCATAACGTCAGGCGCTTACTACTAGTGCTAAGGGCCATCTAGGGACATGCATGGGCGTAGGAGCTGCGGGGGGGGGGGGGGGGGGGGGGGACATGGCCCACTCACTTTTTGGCCAAATGTTTTGCTACCATATTTTATTTTGCTTTGCAAGATACAAAAATGATAATGGCAAAACATTGGCCGAGACGAGAAGAGCCCAAATCTGCAAAGAAATCTTCCATATGGGAGTTGGGTTTTTCTCAAGACGAGATCAAAGTTTCACTCCCCCCTCCACACACACACACACACACACACACACACACACACACACACACACACACACACACACACACACACACACACACACACACACACACACACACACACACACACACACACACACACACACACACACACACACACACACACACACACACACACACACACACACACACACACACACACACACAACACACACACACACACACACACACACACACACACACACACACACACACACACACACACACACACACACACACACACACACACACACACACACACACACACACACACACACACACACACACACACACACACACACACACACACACACACACACACACACACACACACACACACACACACACACACACACACACACACACACACACACACACACACACACACACACACACACACACACACACACACACACACACACACACACACACACACACACACACACACACACACACACACACACACACACACACACACACACACACACACACACACACACACACACACACACACACACACACACACACACACACACACACACACACACACACACACACACCACACACACACACACACACACACACACACACACACACACACACACACACACACACACACACACACACACACACACACACACACCACACACACACACACACACACACACACACACACACACACACACACACACACACACACACACACACACACACACACACACACACACACACACACACACACACACACACACACACACACACACACACACACACACACACACACACACACACACACACACACACACACACACACACACACACACACACACACACACACACACACACACACACACACACACACACACACACACACACACACACACACACACACACACACACACACACACACACACACACACACACACACACACACACACACACACACACACACACACACACACACACACACACACACACACACACACACACACACACACACACACACACACACACACACACACACACACACACACACACACACACACACACACACCACACACACACACACACACACACACACACACACACACACACACACACACACACACACACACACACACACACACACACACACACACACACACACACACACACACACACACACACACACACACACACACACACACACACACACACACACACACACACACACACACACACACACACACACACACACACACACACACACACACACACACACACACACACACACACACACACACACACACACACACACACACACACACACACACACACACACACACACACACACACACACACACACACACACACACACACACACACACACACACACACACACACACACACACACACACACACACACACACACACACACACACACACACACACACACACACACACACACACACACACACACACACACACACACACACACACACACACACACACACACACACACACACACACACACACACACACACACACACACACACACACACACACCCACCCACCACCCACCCACCCACCCACCACCCACCCACCCACCCACCCACCCACCCACCCACCCACCCACCCACCCACCCACCCACCCACCCACCCACCCACCCACCCACCCACCCACCCACCCACCCACCCACCCACCCACCCACCCACCCACCCACCCACCCACCCACCCACCCACCCACCCACCCACCCACCCACCCACCCACCCACCCACCCACCCACCCACCCACCCACCCACCCACCCACCCACCCACCCACCCACCCACCCACCCACCCACCCACCCACCACCCACCCACCCACCCACCCACCCACCCACCCACCCACCCACCCACCCACCCACCCACCCACCCACCCACCCACCCACCCACCCACCCACCCACCCACCCACCCACCCACCCCACCCACCCACCCACCCACCCACCCACCCACCCACCCACCCCACCCACCCACCCACCCACCCACCCACCCACCCACCCACCCACCCACCCCACCCACCCACCCACCCACCCACCCACCCACCCACCCACCCACCCACCCACCCACCCACCCACCCACCCACCCACCCACCCACCCACCCACCCACCCACCCACCCACCCACCCACCCACCCACCCACCCACCCACCCACCCACCCACCCACCCACCCACACACACACACACACACACACACACACACACACACACACACACACACACACACACACACACACACACACACACACACACACACACACACACACACACACACACACACACACACACACACACACACACACACACACACACACACACACACACACACACACACACACACACACACACACACACACACACACACACACACACACACACACACACACACACACACACACACACACACACACACACACACACACACACACACACACACACACACACACACACACACACACACACACACACACACACACACACACACACACACACACACACACACACACACACTTTTAGTGACGTTACTACATCCCTGGGGACATGAATATAAGAAGAAATAATAAGTATGCAACTTGCCCGCGCCCCGCTGGGGTATTTAGCCGAACACTGGGGGGGGGGGGAGGTCAGATTCTGCCGCCGTCGTTATCTTCTACACCAATAAACGCAGTGAGACGCACAAGGCGGCAATCGAAAGCTCTAAATGAGAAGCATTTAAATCATACGCGACATTTTCAGAATAAGGCCACATGTCAGGTCACGGTCAGGTCAAATGTCATAATTGAGGTATTTTAGTTCTTGAGCCATACTTTCCATCCAAAGCCTTAGATGACGACTATTAGCCGTTTTCACGAAGGATTTTACGTTTGGGGCAATTGGGGCGTTTGGGGAGTTTGGGGCGATTGGGGCGATTGGGGCGTTTGGGGTAAATGGGTGTATAGCTTGTAAGAACACGGTTTTTCCCGGCGATTTTTGGAATCAATCACAATTTTATGAATTAATGTATAAGTATATGCTCTTACAATGCAATATTTACCGTTAGTTTGCTTTTAATATTCAAATTCATGAACACATCTGGCAATTTTTGGTTGTGCTAGTTCCTTTTACAAAAACATACCGCAAACGCCCTAACAAGAGGCTAAAAGTATACTAGTATAC
>JAXIVJ010005573.1:0-67500 GCA_036785665.1 Chirona hameri
TAACTCTGATGGGGGGGGGGGCTGGTCGGCGGAGCAGCGGTGCTGGTCTGTGTCAGGCCTCTGTAACAGTGCAATGGAGGGGGCGGAGGATGTAGCGCCGACCGACAGCAGGTCCGGAAAACACCGGCCGACATCTAACACTGTACAGCAGCCGAGTTCGATAGCACACATATCTGATGCCAATGCGAGAGCACGATGGCTTTCGAACGAAATGTTTAAGCTTCGAAACTTAATTCAGATAGAACTCGTTCAAATGGAGCACTTGCATAGGCGTAGGAACGGGTGGGGCGTGGGGGTCATGGCACCCTACTTTTCAGGCTGCGGGGGGGGGGGGGGCAGCAATGTTAACTCCCCCCCCCCCCCCTCACACTTTTGATAGATTGTTTCCTCCTTTGATCACTGATATTGGTTCGATATGAATGCTTTAAAGTTGCGAAAATAACGATTAATTCACAACACCGCAATACCATAACCCATAAGTGTAAGAACCGGGGGGCCGGGAGGCCAAGGCCCCACTTTTTAGGCTGGGGATCCAACAATATTCAATCGGACCCCTATGGGGGGGGGGGGGGAGGAGGGCAAAATCTGCCCTCCTCCCTCCCGGATTTTCTCGATAACTTGTAAACTATTATATATATCGTCGTGAAACTGTTTGTACCTGATGCTACATCAATTATACGTTTTCTCATCAAATTTCAGTGAAATTGATGCAGTTCTTTGAGATAATGACGTTTTAATGACGTCATGTCATGCTATATTTGGTGGAAAAAACGACAAATGTTTGAAAAATCATAGAAAATAGAGTTTTGATGCAAATTGCAAATACAAAACGTCAAAAGAAAGGATTTTTTTTTCCAAATGGCTATCTCGAATTTGCGAAATTGTTGTTTTTTACCATTTTTGTATCGGAAGAATTTCCTCAAAATCATTTTTTTTAAAGATATTTTATAAAAAAAACGGAAGATATATTAGAGAACCAAGTATGGACGATACCCAACCCCAAATTTCAAAGCAATATCTTTATTTTGACGGACTTATGGCTCCTAAGTATAAGCAACTCCTGGCGGCATTTTTTTAAGTTACGTTTTTGGGCTTTTAGTGACCAGATACAAATGCCACCGCTGTATTTCCGAGGCAAAGCTGGTCTATACAAATTTATTTTTTATTTAGACTAATCAATTTCATTTTTTTCTTTATTGTGTCCTGGCCTTGACCCGAGGGCAGCCTTGGAATTTGGGCCATTTTCTGGACTTTTTGGGTCCAAAGAGTTTTGCTCTCTTCATATTCGTTCAGGAAATTTGCTCTCTTTTCGCCTGATCTTACCGACATAGTAGTTAAAATATAATTCAATTTTCCTCACAGGGATTTAATATCTATTACAAATCAGGATTTTTTACTTTCCAAGTAAAATAATTAAAACAAAAATGAAAATCTTAACTTGCCTGACAATGCAATTTTACTCTCCACCTATGGATTTTTACTCTCCGGGACCAGGTCAAGAAATGAAAAATCCAACACTGCCCGAGGGCCATTATATGGAGTCAGGCTGTGAAAATGCCTGCTACTATCGAATTATATGTGCAAAGTAACCCATACAACATATGTCGCATGGCTTTCGTAAACCTGTAACCTTGTGTGAGGAGAGAGTGCTGATTCCGCCCCCCCCCCACCCCCAAGATCTCGAAAACCATGCAACGTAGCGACAAGAGGAACACGGTGTTAGATAACTCGAGACAAGCTCTATGGAAGGTTTTTTTTTTAGGTCAGGTCAATATTGAGGTCAACAGAGGTCATCAAAGGTCAGATTTTCCAGTCTTAGGATTTCGCTCCAGAAACACCCAAATATCTCGGGATCTATGATAGCTAGGAACAAACGAGAAAATAAAACAATCGAAAGCTCTTGAAATATGCAATCGCCATATATGTCCTCAAATTTGAACTCAGATCAATGGTTTAGGCTCAAGACAGCGGCGGATCCAGAGGGGTCAAGGGGCCTGCCCCCCCCCCCCCCTCCCCCTCTCCCCAGGTCTATGATTGAACTATGATTGAATGAATATGAACTATGATCCCCCCAAACAAAACAAAAACGGTCTGACGTACAGTTGTAAAAATTGCCTTTGCAGCAGTCAAAGTCCAGCTATCCAGAGTGAAAACTTGCAAATTTCGCGCCGCTTCGTGGCATGACATAAAATGCGCAATTGCTGAACACAAATTTGGAAAATGGGAAAATTAATTAATTGTCTGGCAGATTTCAAGAGGTCATCAAATGTCAAAAAGGCAGTTTTTGGCATAACAGTTTTTCGCAAATAACATTTTACCTAATAATGATAAGGCACTAATTTTGACGCCATCGTGTTTGTCTCGTCAAGGCTCTTCTAATCATATTCATGTTGACCAGTTAAGGTCAGCTGATAAATTTTACCTCAGGTCAAGGTTAACACGCGCCCTGGAGGGCCTCTGATAATTACACGTCCTGGAGGGGGGGGGGGGGGGATTTCCCCCCCCCCCCCTATGATCTCGAAAACCACGAAACGTAGCGACAAGCGGAAAACGGCGTTAGATAGCTCGAGACAGGCTCTATCGAATGTATATCAGTCATTTTTGTTTTAGGTCAGGTCAAAATTGAGGTCACCAGAGGTCATCAAAAGTCAGATTTTCCAGTTTTAGGATTTCGCTTCGAACACCCCCAAATATCTCGGGCACTATGATAGCTATCAGCAAATGGAACAACGCAATCGAAAGCTCTTGAAAAATGCAATCGACGTAGATGTCCTCAGATGTGAGCTCAGGTCATTAGTTTAGGCTCCAGAGGTCATCAAATGTCAAAAAGGTTATTTTTGGCAAAACTGTTTTTCACAAATAACTTTTTACCTAATAAAAATAAAGCAATACGTTTGCCCCCATCGTGTTTGTCTCGTCAAGGCACTTGGAATCATATTCATGTTGAGCAGGTTAGGTCAACTGAGAAATGTGACCTCAGGTCAAGGTCAAGTGGTGACCAGTGTCAGAAAAGTGGTTCCACGATCTAAGTTCGAGGAACAAATTTTTCGACAGCGGCGGAACAAGTTTTTAATGCGTATACCAGTAATGTTTGCGTAATTTTTGATATGCGTTTCAACACAACCTATTTTCATATTTTTTTTATGAACACATATGTGCATACACTATGATGTGGAAAGTTGATGAATCGTCAGTCGTATTTCCTGTACAGATATGGTCTCGGCATCAGTCGGGACTGAGACTCCCGGGTCGTATGTTAAAAAGGTACCTTTTATCTTTGCGTATGCGTATATGGGAAACTGGGCTCAAGTCTCAGTCTAAAGTACTGCCGTCTTTTGCATAACGTGTTTGTAGTGTCTCAGGGTTATCCATGGCCCCGATGACGATGGTATCGGTGGCGGGGTTGTAGCCTGAATACGCAAACACTTTTGGGGGAAGTTTTAAAAAGTTTTTGGTTTATTTTTTGAAAAAGTACCAGTTTTCCTTCCCTAAATCACTGCAGAAATTTCGGATGATGGAAATTTTTTGGTTCCGCCTTACGAAAAAAATGACAATTTGTGTCGCATCACTGTCACGTTCCGGATATTGTTCGGAAAGTCAAGTCTCAGTCTATTTTGTATGCTCGTCAGCCATTTGCACCCACAGACTAAACAAATCATTATTTACAGTCAAAAGTTTTCACGGAACAAAACTTCCAAGTTCAGAAAAATGGAGAAACGGACCACTTTTCTGACACTGGTGGTGACCCAAGTAGGTCATGTTGCATATTAGGAGACGTGTGTCGACGAGACACACACATTAGTGCCGGTTTTACTTCTCTATCTTCATTATGTCGATTATTATTTACAAAACAGTGTCGGCGGTCACGAAATTGACCCGACCTTAGGTCACAGATATTACAAATCTGAGATATACAAATTGTAGGTATCCATGACCATATGAAGTCCTGCAAGTTTGAGACCGATCGGCCTAAAACGGTGGCTGCGGTACTACTGCAAACGTTTTGAAGGTTGGGTTATCACGTGACCTGGTCTGGTGACCTGACCTGAGATGACCCAAGGTCAAGATTATTACATAATGTGGGTAGTTCATTTCCGAACAGGTATGCAAAAGCCGGCGGCGCGCAGCGCCGCCGTTTTTGCGCTATCCTCGAAAAAAACGGAGGGGTGGGCGGATTTCGCCCCCCCCCCCCCCCCTCCAGGGCGCGTGTTAAGTGGTGACCCAAGTATGTCATGCTGCATATTGGGAGACGTGTCTCGACGGCCGATAAACACAATGGTACCCGGGTTTTACTACCATAACTGCATTCTGTCGAGAGTTATTGACAAACAAGTGTTGGTGACCTCAGATGACCTCGGCTGACTCTGAAGGGGTCACTGAACGAAAATTGCACTTTGATCATCAATAATGGCCTATGATAACATTATCCAGAAGGAATTGGACTAATGTCATACGTATCATCGGAATAGGAAGCATTGTAATATTTTCCCATTAACTTATAATGGTGAGGTCACGAAATTGACCCGACATTAGGCTACCGATATCATAAATCCGAGCTAAACAAATAATAGGTACCTATGACCTTATGAAATCCTGCAAGTTTGAAACTGATCGGCCCAAAACTGTGGCTGTGGTACGACCGCACTTTTTGGAGGTGGGGTCACACCTGGTCCTGGTCTGGTGACCTGACCTGCGATGACCCGAGATCAAGAATTGCACATAATGTGGATAGTTGATTTCAAAACAGGTATGCAAAAAACGGCGGCGCTGCGCGCCACCGTTTTTCCGCAATCCTCGAAAACCCTTAGGGGTGGGCGGATTTCGCCCCTCCTTTCATGTTGTTATTCCAACGCATGTTTGCACCTGTTCCTTGGACGGTGGCCGGTGGGCCCCCTTGACACATGGGGGCCCCCTGATTGGCAGCCCCCCACCCCCCCCCCCCCCCCCCACACACACACACACACACACACACACACACACACACACACACACACACACACACACACACACACACACACACAACACACACACACACACACACACACACACACACACACACACACACACACACACACACACACACACACACACACACACACACACACACACACACACACACACACACACACACACACACACACACCACACACACACACACACACACACACACACACACACACACACACACACACACACACACACACACACACACACACACACACACACACACACACACACACACACACACACTTTGTATGCCGTTCCTACGCCTATGAGCACTTGACTAGGGCTCTGCCCGTGATATGCACGCCTGAACACGGTGAACGCAACACATCTTGAAGACGCATCGGACATTGCCGTCCAGCCAGGGACGGCCGATGGGTCCGGTGACGCGGAGTATTTCCTGTCCGAGAATTTCGTTCCGGTAGCTTTGAGAGCTGACCACGACTAAGCAAGATAAAAAGTTGAGCATTTTGGGTGTATTTTCCCGCCGCACTGCTTTACATGTATCCTGTTTACTGGCTGGGATTGATGGGAGATGTGCCTGGTGGACACAGCTCTCCAATCGCTGGGAAAGAAAGATGACGTTTGTGGGTGTGACAACCTTGGTGGCTATTTAGAACTGGGGCTGATACAATGCATAGTGGCATTATCATCAGCAGTTGACCAAAACCCAACAGGACCACAGATATGCACATCACTTAACACGCGCCCTGGAGGGGGGAAGCGAAATCCGCCCACACCTAAGTTTTTTTTTGCATAGCTGTTCGGAAATCTATTACCCACATTCTGTGCAAGTCTTGACCTCGAATCATCTCAGGTCAGGCCGCCAGACCAGGTCACGTGAGCCCACCTCCAAAAAGTTTACGGTCGTACCACAACCACAGTTTTTTACCGATCGGTTTAAAACTTGCAGAATTTCATAAGGTCATAGGTACCTACAATTCATATATCTCGGATTTGTATATCGGTGACCTAAGGTCGGGTCAATTTCGTGACCTCCCCATTATAAGACGAGGGTGAAATATTAAAATGCTTTCTATTCCGAGTATATGCATGATATCAGTCCAATTCCTTCTGGATCATGTTATCATAGGCCATTCTTGATGATACAGGTGCAATGTTCGTTCAGTGACCACTACAGGGTCAGCTGAGGTCATCTGAGGCCACCAATACTTTGTGTTTGTCATTAACTCTCGACAGAATGAAGATAAAGAAGTGAAACCGGCATCAATGTGTTTGCCTCGTCGAGACACGTCTCCCAATATGCAACATGACCTACTTGGATCACCACTTGACCTTGACCTGAGGTCAAATTTATAAGTTGACCTAAACTGGTCAACATGGATATGATTCGAAGCGCCTTGCCGAGAAGAACAGGATGACGTCAACATTATTTCCTTATCTTTGTTAGGTAAAAAGTTATTTGCGAAAAACTGTTTTGCCATAATAGCCTTGTTGACCTTTGATGACCTCTGGAGCCTAACTATTGACCTGAGCTAAAATTTGATACCAGCAATGGTGATTGCATATTTCAAGACCTTTCGATTGCTTTTTCCCGTTTGTTCCTAGCTATCATAGTTCTCGATATATTTGGGGGTTTCTGGAGCAAGGTGCCAAAATTGGAAAATGTTGCCATATTTCACCCCATTTTACCTCGAACATATTGACCAAGGGTCATGCAAATTTCGCAAAACAGAGTTACCTACAGAAACTCCCTACCCTACAAATTTCGTTCTTGTAGCTCTTATGGAGGGCGAGATCTTAGGGTGGGGGGAATCCCCCCCCCCCCCCATCCAGTGTGTTATTCTCAGAGGCCTTTCAGGGTGCGTGTTCAGCTATTCATGGACAAGTGCAATATTATGTAGATACTATTGTACAGATATAATAGTCTTATTGTGTGACTTTTTGGACATGTATTAGGTACAGCATGGTGGTCTGCCTTATTAATTTTATAGTTTTTTCTTCTTCTAATTCATGCTGAGCATCAATAATAATTGTCTGATATCCTAGAAATGGGGAATATAGGTGAAGTGTTACAGTTCCAGAAACCTTCACACATTCCCTTAAATTTAGGATGGATGCTTTATTCACAAAGAAGAATATTATTGAAATATTACACAATATAGCCTAACCACCAGCATCTTGTGCATGCTATGGTAAACCATATGCTGGCCAGGTTCTAAATTTGCTCTTGAAGAATCATGTAAACTAACTGGAGATAACCCACATTCAGCAATGGGATTTTAGACATTTTCTGGACTTTTTGAATCCAAAGAATTTAGCTCTCTTCATTTTGTCTGCAAATTTGCTCTATTTTCACCTGATCTTACCGACATTGTAATTGTAATTAAAATAAAATTGCATTTTCCTCGCAAGGTTCGAGGACATTTGGGGGTTTCTGGAGCAAAGTGCCAAAATGTGAAAATTTTGCCATATTTGACCACATTTGACCTCGACGATATTGACCTAGGGTCATGCAAATTTCGCAAAACAGGGTTACCTACATAAACTCCCTACCCTACAAATTTCGTTCTTGTAGCTCTTATGGGGCGAGACCAATAATATCTATTACGAAACAGGATTTTTTTTCTCTCCAAATACAGCAATTTTTCAAAAAATCAAAATCATGATTTTCCTAACAATAAAATGTTACTCTCCACCTATGGATTTTTACTCTCTGGGACCAGGTCATGAAACGAAACAAATAAAACACTGCCTGCATTAGTAAGAGAAAGGAAGATGGTGGCCATCCTATTTACCATACCAGGGCGAAACATGTGGAGTGTCATTTAATGGTAGTTCAGACTTCAGACTTCAGAGTCAGGCCAGGTATAATCTAAGTTGTTCATGATAACAGCTGGCATGCAGCCATACAACATCTAACTGATTTCACAGCATATTTCACAGCGAGCAGTTGTCTGAATCATTTAGCGCCTAGCGAGCTTGGGGAAGTCTATTAGCAGTAGTATGGAGTCATACTGACTGATCGGCAATCAGCATTCAATTGTTTTGATACACATCTTTGCATCATGATCATCATTGTTATACAAAGGCAACCTCCTTTGGCAGAACATCTTTGACAATGGCAGGAGTTTTATCTATTTGACAGGCTCATGAGGTTCCAAAAAAGCCTACTCTCTGGAGTCCAGGAAAGTTATATTTATGATACAAAATCAGCTGCATTTCATTTCTTGTAATGCCTACATTATTGCAATCCTAGCATTGAGTTGGTTGCTTGTATGTGTGCATATATATATACTTTGTAGAGTAGAAACTCTTCTGTATTGTGCTCTGTTATAACAGGTGAGCTATGATATACTTGTACTTGATAATCCTTTATTGACTTCATACTGACATTACACCAACTGTTAGCAAACTGCAGTTGCTGGCTACCTATATTTCTGCAAACTATACAACTGACTTATGTTTACCTTACATGCTTTCCTTCAGACATTGTGGAGATTGAGCAAAGAACACCATTTTCAGTCAATATCACTGTTTGCTTGATGATTCTTATCCAGACTACACTTTAATGTGTGTTACTACTAATTGCAACAGCTAACAGCTGCTTACATTTGACAGCTGACCAGTGTCCCAATTTTTTTTTGATTTGGGTGGGAAATGACACCTAAATATTAATAATTTTCCACTCTCGCTCCCCATTTGATGTGTGAATTTTCCACTCCCAAATTATAAATTTGTATATTGATTCTGACACAAACAGACATAAATATAGACTAAAAATAGATGATTTCAAAGAAAACTACTGCTTTTCATATTTAAAGCAGAAATCAATATTGTACCATTTTCTACATAATTTTCCACTCTCATGGTCTTTTTTGGGCTAGAATTTTTCACTCTGGCACCCAAGCAAAAATGGAATTTTGGGACACTGCAGCTGACATTTAACAATTACAACAATTAATATACCTACCTACATGACTTGGAAGGTCAAACCAAAACCTAAAATAAGGACATATATTTACCCATATGTTCATAACATCACTTGTTTTATCACTCAAAATATTCATTAAATCTCAATGATTCTATTCTGACAAAATAGGCAGGTACACACATGCATGGCATGTAGGGTAAACCACAGTATTAGTAGGTAGGGTAAAAGCCCAATATTCAGACACATCTGAATCTCAGACTTTTCATGCTATCAGAATGCAGACAATACCAACACTTGGTTTACATTCTGATAGCATGCAAAGTCTGAGGATAGGATGTGTCTGGAGCAGCCTTGGACTTTTTGGGTCCAAGGAATTTTGCCCTCTTCATTTTGTTCTGGAAATTTACCCTCATTTTACCTGATCTTCCCAGCATTGTAGCTAAAATATGTATGATTATATTTTCTTTTTAAACAAAAATATATTACATTTAGTAATTTTTACTTTGAAGTATTTTTTCTTTAAAAAAAACACATAAATTTTACTTTTCCTAACAATACAATTTTACTCTCCAACTATGGATTTCGCTTTCTGGAACCAGGTCATGCAACAAAGAATCCAACACTGGTCTGGAGTTACAGCAGTTGACACTGCCTATATACCAAAATACCACACATTTCATGGTAGTTGTAAATTGGCACTTAAGAATGTACACCACCACCATCACCATGAAATGTTAGGCATTATGGCATGTCAAGCATTACAGTAGTTTGTCTGAATTGGAGTGGGACGGAGGAACTCAAACCCGAGTTTATCTTCCAGCCAACTGTATTTATATGAACTCACCATGTCATAATCTGACCTGTTGATAAGTTATGTGTGAAATTTGGCACAATATATTTATATGGGGACAATCAGCATGAATGGGAGTAACCACTGGACTCACCCTGGCTTAGTTCTTCCTGTGTTCCGAGAGATTCGACAAATATTAACAATTTTTAACACAGCGACGATTTGAACCCAAAGTTGTCAACACTGCAAAAAATCCTTTTTTAAGTTCTGCCAGTTATTTCTCTCGGGGATCAACTGTCCGTCCCCTTCAGCATCATTGGAAAAAGAACACAGTAATTCTACCACCCCTCACGACTCCAATAATTCACTCAAGCAAAACGACTGCCTGCAAAGACCGCAAGAAAAATTAGTTGTGCGACAAGGAGCGGCCGCTGCGCCGTGAACGCCGCAAGCTATACCGGTCACGGTAGAATCGGTACAGTTTCTGCTAAATGCTATCGAACAGCTGATTCATTCGGCAGGGCCAAAGTATTTGCTTCGTTGGTTGGTGTCTACCAGTTTCCGAACAGTTTTGTCTAAAGTAACCTTGGTTTTGTCCACATCCAAGGGATTGGAATTTGGATTGACCATTCTATTTACCGTGGATTGACCCAATAGTAAGAAAGTTTGTATCTACAATGGGCCTTTTCCAGTGGCACCTCTAACCTCCTCAAAGTTGCTCCAACGTGCAACTGTCTGTGCATTAGTATAGGACAGTTGCAAGTTGGAGCAACTTTGAGGTTAGAGGGGTGCCATGGAAAGACCCATGTTGATGAATTACTTCATGATCCCAGCGGATTGATGTGAAAATAAATTATGAATCGGGAATCATCAAGCACCCAACGTTGAAGCCAACACCTGGTAATCACATCTGGAGTATAGAGCCTGGCAATATACCTAATATAGTATAATATAGCAACGGGCTCGCTTATTTTGACTGAAGTCCTGCTGGAATGGACCAAGCAAGAAACGAATCGTGTTCAATCACTGGCAATCAGTGGCGAAACCAGAATTTACTCCAGGAGGGGGCAATTTTTGCTCAGGGGGCATAAAATACCCCCACCAAAAAAAAATCACCGGATTTGGCCCACTATATTTTTAAAAGGGCATATTTTGACCATTTTTCTTTTTAAAAAAATCGAAAAATCATTCATTTTTCGACCGAAGGGGGCACGTACAGACCTTCAGGGGGCAATTGACCCGTTTTTCACCCCCCCCCCCCCCCCTTGTGTACGCCTATGCTGGCAATCGATCGACCACTCTAGTGTTAAAGGGAATGGGTCACATTGAAAGTTGTCTTGAAGTTCAACCATACGGTGCATCTTCAGCTCAAAACTATGAATATGACTTTGGTTTGGACAACTGATGGATATATGTGGAGAAAGAAGTAAGTTTATCTTTCTATTTTATTCCCTGTAAAGGCTCAGCCGCCCGGACTGCGCGGCGGCCCCTTGTCAGAGAAGACTGTACTTGGCGTCAGGCGGAGCGGAGCCGTAACGCCAGCTGCTATCGTACGATTTCTCGTGAAATAGAAAGATAAACTTACTTCTTTCTCCACATATATCCATCAGTTGTCCAAACCAAAGTCATATTCATAGTTTTGAGCTCAAGATGCACCGTATGGTTGAACTTTAAGACAACTTTCAAGGTGACCTATTTAAAGGAAATAGTTCACCTTCAACATGTGGTTTTGAACTGAAATAGCAGTTTTGTGGCCCGTGTTGAGAAATCCTTATCTGCAACTTTTATTGGCTGAAAAGACTCTCCAGCCGAAGATATTTGACTTTTTGGCGAAGGAATGCGGCGCATATATGATATACCGTACCGTCTGAGTGCCAGCACTGGTCTGAGCATGCGCAGACCAATAACGCACACCATAACATTAATAATTTACGACCTTCTGTCCTGAATTAGCGCGATGTAGGACCATTTTTGAAAAGAAAAAAAGAAACTATTAAAAAATATAATAAAATCATGTTCTGAAAATTTCCCGAAGGTGAACTATTTATTTCCTTTAAAAGAAATAGTTCACCTTCGGAAATTTTTCAGAACACGATTTTATTATATTTTTTAATAGTTTCTTTTCTTTTAAAAAATGGTCCTACATCGCGCCAATTCAGGAAAGAAGGTTGTAAATTATTAATTTCATCGTGTGCGTTATTGGTTTGCGCATGCTCCATGCAGTGCTGGCACAATTCAGACAGTACGGTATATCATATATGCGCCGTATTCCTTCGCCAAAAAGTCAAATATCTTCGGCTGGAGTCTTTTCAGCCAAGAAAAGCTCCAGATAAGGATTTCTCAGCACGGGCTACACAACTGCTATTTCAGTTCAAAACCCCATGTTGAAAGTGAACTATTTCCTTTAAGTACTGGGATGTTTTTTTCTTCTCAATCGGTCGCTCGCAACATCGGTTCACCCAATTTACGAATAGCAGCAGAACCGGATCAAACCCGAGGACAACTCCAAGTGTTTCCCAAATACAACTGTTAACGTTCAAATCAACGCACGGCAGCCGATTCAATAGAGATGAGTTTCTTACGTATATGAGCCTTATGGACACAGAAGCCAATCTTCATTCACAAAAACATCGCGGTAAACATTTATCCCAAACGTTTCAATCACCGCAACACGCCATTTATGTAGTCATGCAAAGAGGAAAATATTCCCTTTAAAATCGAAAACATTTGAAATACAAATGCAGTATTTCACTTCTTCATGGACAGGTTCTTGGTTCGTACTATTCTGGGTGAGGCCGTATACTAGAGATGCAAAAATGTCTCCAAAAACAGGAACCGCCACCGCCACCACCACCGCTCATACATGAGTTGGGACTGGCATCAAGCCCGGTCACATGTGGCAGATCCGCCAAGCCCGGCAGCCAGCAATCTGCATGTCTACTTCATTATACATTAAGCAGTATGTTAACCCCCGAACTTGTGCTGAGCCCCGCATGAGACCGGCAAGCCGAGTTCAGACACAGCTTCAGGCTCGCCGGGCCTGAATTTGGGCCCGGCGCCGGCTCCGTGGTCCTGCAAGTTGCATCTCTACCGTATACACAAACACAAACATGAACAAAACGCAAACACTTGTATTTCATACATACGAGATCTAACCGATAGATGAAGGCTGCTTCATGCCTCTTTCACACTTATGACTGGAGGCGGACAGAACCATCTCGTCTGACGATGAAGCCTAAGCACGGTATATACAGGATCATAACACTTCCTCGAAGGCACGAGTGACGAAACCCTTGACTGGTCTTCAATACACGATCATAATAAGACGGCGGTGGTGAGCTGAGAGTGGTGAGATATATGATACAGAACAGAATACAATGTAATCCTACGGCCCTCAATGGCGGCACTACAGCCGTTTGTACGTAGTTCACACTGCACTTCAAATTACACAATATTCACCGAACTGTAATGCCATGACTGAATGTGGGTAACAGGGCCGAGTGATATCAAAGCGTGCCTACGGCGTGACACCACAGGCCATGTTCGCATCCGACAACACCGATATGTACCTTTGGCCAATGACAACGGACATTGCCCGGGCGCTCCGGTATTTCACTGATGTATTCTATCCAGGAAAGAGTCGATGTTACAAAAGCCCAACAGGTTCCGGGTAGTGTTGGTTGAAGGACGCTGTCGCTTAGACTCCTGCAAACAAAGAACGCAGAGTGAAAAGAACGTGCACGATGACTTTGAGTGGGGGGATTAGTTTACCGGAATTCTTAGTGGGGCGAACGTCTACACTATGGCGAGCGACGACCAAGAGCGGAACTTTTCGGGGAATATTACAACTCAGGATATCACCCAGGCACGTAGCCAAGCCCCCCCCCCCCCCCCTGGAAGCCCTTTTCAGCGCGCTGCGCGCATGGGCTCTCTAAGAGACTGGAGACCACGCGAAGCGTGGTCTTTAAGAGTGTTTAGAGGACTTCAGAGGCCCTATAGGGCCACCAGGGCCCTCTCTGAAAGACCAGAGAGAGAGGGACTCATGGACGTTCAAAATGCCTCTGTGCAGGTCAGAGGGGCTCCTGGCTAGACCGAAAGGGCCCCTGGGCGAGTCAGAAGGGCCCTGAACATGCCGAATTGGCCCCTAGCCAGCAAAGAGGGGCATCTGGGCAGGTTGTTGTTTTCCCTCCACCCGGCTAGGGGCCGGGTGTAGCCGATCGGCTCTGGAGGGACCTGGCGGCAGCAGCCAGGGCCGCCACCACGTCATCGCTCCGCAGGTCCTTCAAGTCCGGTGAGATGGCCCCCAGAAGGCGAAACTGGACCCCCATCAGCACCGGACATCTCCGGAGCACGTGGTCCGGGGTGTCGGCCTCCTCCCGGCATATGGGGCACCTTCCTGCCCGGCAGCCAGGGGAGTTCCACTGCAGGCACTGCCTGCTGGGGTTCCGGCCGATCCGATGTAGGTATCCTGCCCCTGGGCAGGTCGGAGGGCCCTTGAGCATGCCGGCATGGCGACAAAACAGCCAGCACAGTCCCTTACCAGGTCGAAAGGCCCCTGAGCAGGTTGGAGGGCCCCTGGACAGACCATAGGGCCCTTGGGAAGTTCAAAGGGCCCCTGTGCAGCTCAGAGGGCCCCCTGAACAGACCGAAAGAGCCCCTGGGCGGGTCAGAAGGCCCCTGAACATACCTAATGGGCCCCTAGCCAGCACGGGGGCCCCAGTTCAGGTCGGAGGGCCCCTGAGCATGTCGGCAGGGAGACAAAGCAGCCAGCGCAGTCACTTGCCAGATCGGAAGGGCCCCTTAGAAGGCTGGAGGGCCCCTGGGAAGTTCAAAGGGCCCTGTGCAGGTCGGAGGACCTCCGGCCAGATCTGCGGGTCCCAAAGCAGATCAGAGAAGTCCCTGGCTGACCTGAAGGACACCTGAACACACTGCACTAATGGCCCCCTGGACACACCAAAGGGGCATTGGAAGGTCGGAAGGGGTACCTATATCTACCGAGAATAGACGGTCCCTTTTCAGGGCAGGTGGATACCATTTTCCTTAGCAGCTTGCCCCCTTAGGCGGCGTGCAGGGTCCGGACTGGTCCGGACTACTGAAACTAAGGCGAGCGCCGTGTGTATACTACATGCTAAATACCACGGTATGTATAATATATGTAGTGTGTTGTAAGGAAAACTGGACGCCAGCCATCTCCACTCTCCAGTCCGTACTGCAGCGAGCTCGCAGAAAGGCGAGATCACATTTTATCTCGTCATTCTCAAATTTGGTTCGAATATCACATTTAATACCCTGACGATGAGTTCAATGCTAGTTCAACAACAGTCACCACGGTCTAAGGTCTTGGCTTCAGTTATTGTGACCAGACTATCGTCCGTGTATATTTAACATGAGATTTGTAGGCTTCAAACATTTCAAACCGGCACGTTCAGAATCGATCAGTTTAATTTATGGGCGATGGACCGTCAACATTTTAAGTGAATTGATCGAAACAGAGATTCAACTATTAAAATGGACTATACATACGTCTTGTCCAGTAGTGGAATCTATCATGTTTTTATTTTTTTACTGGGCATGGGTTGGACTTTTTGCCGGCAAAAAGGTGTTTTTTGCCACTTGCTGGTTTAAACCGGCAAAAAGTGTCAAAAAGTGTCAAAAAGTGTCAAAAAGTGTCAAAAAGTGTCAAAAAGTGTCAAAAAGTGTCAAAAAGTGGCAAAAACTCAAACTGCCTGATTGCTTTTCTCATAAAATTATTTGTGAAAGAATGTAATATTCCTATGTTGTTGGAACCATTGTAAGTGCAATACCAATCGCAATACAATAATTGTGGAACTGCAATTATTCCATTAAAGGCAATGGTTCCCCTTTGTATTGGTTTTGAACTGAGATAGCCGTTATCTTTGGCCATTATTGAAATGTTGAAAATACTAAGGTCATTTTCCCCAAAACTTAGCAGTTTTTAAGCAATTCAATTTATAGTTTGTAAAATGGGGTCTAGGCTAGTGCCGCCGCTGATTGGCTGACAGCGACTTTTCAGCCAATCAGCGGCGGTCTATAGCTCAATAATGACGTCATCATCCCACATTAAAAAATACTTAAAGCGAATAGTTCACCTTTAACATGGGGGTTTGGACTGAGATAGCAAATTTGTAGAGCAGATCTAAAAATGGGTGGTGATGAAAGAATTACCTCCCTACGTTAAGTAATTTCGACACAGGACTAGTGGGCCCAGTTTCATGTCCGCTGTTCCGGGCCACGATCGGGACATGAACGCTCGGCGCCGGAGGCAGGTACACTCTCTGGCACGTAGTCTCTGATCACGCCGCCTCGTTAATATCCGCTCAGCCGCCCGGGCGGCGCGGCGCCCCTTGTCCGAAACTGTACTGGCGTCAGGCGGAGCCAGAACGCCAGCTGCTGTCGTACGATTTTTCGTGAAAAGCAAAGAGAAACTTACTTCTTTCTCCACATATATCCATCAGTTGTCCAAACGAAGTCATATTCGTAGTTTTGAGCTCAAGATCAAGTCAAGTATGGTTGAATTTCAAGACAACTTTCAAGGTGATCTATTCCATTTAATTTGTATAAAGTTAAGTGACTTTTCGAGAGAAAAATATCACCATCGTTCTCAGCAGCACTTGCTTCATATGTTTGACTACAACCAGCGTATATTTGACAACTTTCAGAAAGGTGAAACATTCCCTTTAACCAGATTTTCTTAGCCCAGCAGCTCAACTTCTTTTCACTGGCCTGTATGTGACAGGGAGTGCTGCTTGACCTCAACTGAGCTGGCTGGAACAAAGATAGGTATAGTTAGAACTATGCAAGGTCATGACGAACAGTATGGAAAGACAATGCAACTATACAGTCAATAATAGGTTTTGAGGTTCTTTTTGGAGTGCCACTTCCAAAGAATGCAGTATCCTAGAATGGTTAAATTGATCTGGTACAAAAACAAATCCGTTTTGGCTGATTAGAGTTTTTGCCAACCCTGCATGGGTGCAATATCGTATTATAAGTTGGTATGACTGATTCCAATTGGTATTGCTGGTTCCAAAGTTGATATGGCGACCACTCAGGTTATTAACTTCAGCGCCTAAAAGTTGGTATGGCCCAGGCCAAAGTTGATAAGGCCCATGCCATATGCCTAACTTACTACATTCTCCACCCTTGTAGCAGACCTTTTCATCCGTTCTGGTAGGCCCTTTCACCGCTAGGGAATGGGACCCTTTCAACGCTCGGGAAGGGGCCCTTCACCGCTCGGGAAGGGGGCCCTTTCGAGGCGCCCCCTCCCCCTGGACGCAATCCTGGCTACGTGCCTGATATCATCTGATTCAAAAACCAATGCAGGCTAAGCATAACAACCACAACACACTCGTTTTTGAGTCAAGACGCAGTAACACGAAAGGAAACACTTTAACAAGCGCCAGGGATGCAGCCAACAGTCTGATCTAATGCATATATTCAACACTCTGAAGGCGAGACAGACCCACACTTAGACAAACGGACAGGATCACTTACAATTCTCAACTTATATCGAGGCTCTTGGCTCAAGGCTCTTAAAGGGAATAGTTCACCTTTAACATGGGGTTTTGCACTGAGATAGCAGATTTGTAGAGCAGATAGAAACATGGGTTGTGGTGAAAGAATTACCTTGCTACGCTAAGTAATTTCGACACAGGATTAGTGGGCCCCTTTTAGAAGACTCTGTTTCGGGTCTGCGAAACTTGTTTCGGGTCCTCACAACGGTTGTTTACGTTACAAGCAGCCTGCGTATATGCCTAAGGTCCGTCGTTGTTGTGTGCAATAGTTTCCATATCCAAGCTACCATATGCATGACGTCATAATTGTCATGAAGCTTTGTATGGCCATGAAGGAGAAAAGAGAAACATGCCCATTTTTTCGACGGATAACCATCTATCGTCCGAACAAATGCCATATTCGTTTTTTTCAGCTCGAAATACCCCGCATAGCCAAATTTCAAGACAACTTTCGAGGTGACCTATTCCCTTTACATTCTGGACGAGAACATTCTACAATGCTCGTCTGTCTCATGACTCACCTGATCTGAGGAATCCGAGTCGTAGCGTATCCTTTTCCGCCCGGAGGAGCCGCCAGCCTTCTGGTCCCGTGCGCCTTTCTCTGGTGCACTCCCGCTCTGCCGAACACCCTCGGCGTGCTCGTCACTTTGCAGCGCTGCTCCCGCTCGCTGCTCACCTTTGTGCCTGCCGTGGTCTTCTTTGGTACGCTTCTCTGGCCCGTCACGTGGTGCCACTGGTGCACTCCTATCACGGCTACCCCTCTCCGAAACGCTCTTGATCCGCTGACTTTCACTTTTTGTTCGTTCGTCAGGCTTAGCACCATCGGGTGCATTGCTGGTGCGCTCATCGCGCGCGTGGCTGTTCGGACCGACTTCGGTTCCGCTATCCCTGATATGGCGTGACTGACTGCCCCTACAGTTGTCTTCTGATATGTCTCTTGGCGCGTCTATGGCGGCCGCTTCTGTCGGTCTGTCGCGGCCTGCGTGGCGCCTGTCGTCGTTGTTTCGCCCTGTCCCGTTCTGTTCCCCAGCTCTGTGATCGCGCGCTCCACGGGAAGACCTCACCTCAGTATCCACACCGCCGTTCGTCCGCTGCGGACCTCCGTGGTAGCGCGGAGGCTCCCTGGCGTCCGACTTCCTCCCGTATCCATCAGCTGTCCGTGGGTTGACGTCAGCCCGACCGTTCGAGCCGCTACGTCCGTCACCAGCCGCCCTCCGTCCGTCACCAGCCCCCCTCCGTCCGTCCCCAGCACCCCTCCGTCCGTCATCAGCACCCCTCCGTCCGTCACCAGCACCCCTCCGTCCGTCATCAGCACCCCTCCGTGCGTCACCAGCACCCCTCCGTGCGTCACCAGCACCCCTCCGTGCGTCACCAGCACCCCTCCGTGCGTCACCAGCACCCCTCGCAGGGAAGGGTCGGTGTCTGTCCGCCGCATCACCGTCTCGCCTTCCCCGGTATCCGTCCGCCTCCCACACTCCCTGCCGCACGTGACGCGGGCCCCTGCCGTCGCTCAGCTCACCCTCACTGTCCCAGCGCTCGTGGCTATGCCGACTGCCACTGTGCCTTCTCCTCCCGTCATAGTCATCATCCGATATCCTGTCTCTAGCGCCGCGAGGAACGTCCCCACCGGCTCTCACATCGACATGGCGAGACCCCCTTTCTTCCACCGGACGTTGCTCTTTCCAGTGTCCGCTGCCGGGGTGACCGTGGCCGCTGGGTGGGTCGGGTGGGCCGCCGTTTCTGGAGTTGTGCCGGCCGTCGCCGTGCCCTCCTCCGCCGCCGCGCCGCCGGCTCCAGACGGTCTGAGGGGCGGACGTGCGATACTCCGACTCGTCACTGGTAGCGCCTCGCCTCTCCCTGTCGCTGTGATGAGCTGAATCTGCCGGCCGGTCGCCGTCCCGCCTCCGCTCGCCCAGTGGCGGCTCCCAGCGAGCGGGATTTCGCTCCCTGCCGCCCCGGACTTCTGCTGGGTCTCGGCGATTCCTCATGCCCCGGTCTTCTGCTGGGTCGGAGTGGCGGTTCCTGCCGATTCGATCCGGTGCCGTGTCAGCACGGATAGCGTTTCCCCGCCTTGCGTCAGTCCGCTGTCTCCCTTCGTCGCCTCCTGACGTCTCCCTCCGCTCCCTGTCGCCGTCTCGTCCGGAGGGCTCCCTGACAGCGGCCGGCGCCGGCGCGCGGTCCAGCTCGAAGCTGCTCCGTCTCTCGCCGAGCCCGCCACCTCCGCCGCCGCCGCCCGAGTCTCGGCGAACCCAGCGATGGACCGGCGCGTCACCGGCGCCGCCGCCGCCGCCAGAAGCACCGTCAGTCTGCCGCATTGCCGAGTCGTTGTCGCGGTGATCGACAAGCAGCAGCTGTTTGGTGGGGCTCTGCGCGATCTCGAACGTGGCTCCGCGGTGCAGCGGGCTGTCGATAGATCGGGGTCGGAGCGCGCCGGCCGCCGACCGCAGCCGGCCTGATGGCGTCCCGACAGCGGGGACAAATGACGACCCGGCAGCGGGGACAAATGACGACAGCGCGCCGGAGGGCGCCGCCAGGTTACGTGTGACTGAGGCCAGGCTGCGGTTGCCGACGTTCGGAGCCGGGTCGGCACCAGACGAGGCGACGGGGCCGCCGTGAGACTTGATGGGAGTCGCGTTACCAACGCCCAACGCGTTATCCATCAGGTCCACAGAGTGTCTGCTGGAACGGCAGAACCGAACAAAACTGACATTAGACGGTTTCAAAGACAATCAGTGTAATCGTGTCGTGTGCATACGTAAGTTATCAGCTACATCTGAACAAGGTGACAGGAACATAGACATGAGTTATCTGAAACATCTGCGTTATCGATATTTGAACAGCAAACCACCTCCAAAATAGGTCCAGCGCCGAACGAGGATCAAGAACGTAAGAGCTCTCGAACTCAATATAGCTTCCATGCAGAGCCAAAAGAAACCCATTCAACCCTATCACCGATTCAGCTGCCCAATACCGCCAAACTAGAATCAGCCGCTACTCACCTGCCGGTGGTCAACACTCCTTTGAACGTCAGCGGCTCTCGCCTGTCCCCGTCCTCGGACCCGGCCTGACCAGTCGCGCCGAACGAGCGCCGTCCACCCAGCTGTTCCAGCAGCGCCTCGGCGTCGGTATCGTCCCCCCAGCCGCCGCGCGGGGGGATGTCCAGCAGGACGAAGTACGGCGAGATGGTCAGCTCGTCGCTCACAATGGTCTCCTCCGTTTCTTCAGAGTCCTCATCGGATGGGGACTCGGCCGGCTTCGAGGCAGGCTGAGAGGCCGGACCAGAGGCAGGCGGAGCGGCAGGCTGAGAAGCCGGACCAGAGGCAGGCGGAGCGGCAGGCTGAGAGGCCGGACCAGAGGCAGGCGGAGCGACAGGCTGAGCGGCCGGACCAGAGGCAGACTGAGCGGCAGACTGAGAGGCAGGCTGAGAGGCCGGACCAGAGGCAGGCTGAGAGGCCGGACCAGAGGCAGGCTGAGAGGCCGGACCAGAGGCAGGCGGAGCGGCAGGCTGATAGGCCGGACCAGAGGCAGGCTGAGCGGCAGGCTGACCGGTCCATTGAGGGACGGGCAGAGGGGCGGACGGGGACTGGGCAGGCGGATGGGCAGCAGGCAGGGTGGCACTCTTGGAAGATGACTGGGCAGCGGGCGAAGATGTGGGTGGCTGTGTAAGCTGAGCCCGCCGGTACCGGTCACTGCTTTGGTCACTGCCTCGGTCACCATTCCGGTCACTGCCTCGGTCGCCATTCCGGTCACTGCCTCGGTCGCCATTCCGGTCACTGCTTCGGTCGCCATTCCGGTCACTGCCTCGGTCGCCATTCCGGTCACTGCCTCGGTCACCATTCCGGTCACTGCTTCGGTCACCATTCCGGTCACTGCCTCGGTCACCATTCCGGTCACCGTCCCGATCGCTTCCTCTGCCCTGATTTATCTCGTCTACGAGAGATTGTCGTCTGTCTCGCTTCCGCTCCCGACCCGACGGTACATAATCCCGCTCAGAGTTACGTTTTTTGTCGCGGTCGCGATCCGACTGAGGTCGGTTCCGGCTGTTCCGACCCTCAAACCGTGAATTGGCGTCGTCCCCACTGCGACCGGAACCCTCCGATCGGCCCGGCTCCGGTCGGTGCCGGACCTCCGATCGGCCCGGCTCCGGTCGGTGCTGGACCGTGACAGGATGAACCCCGGACATACGCTCAGCAACAGCAGCGGGCGCCGCCGACGGAGCCGTGACCGGTGACCGGTGACGACCCCGGTCACTCTCTCGGTCACCCCCTCTGTCCTTGTCTCCGGCTCGGTCTCGGCGGGAGCCCTCTCGGGAGCCACCTGTCGGAATGGGAGGAGTCGCTGTAACCACGCGCAGGAAGAGGATACAACTGCGCCGCAGATCTCGCCTCGGGACGCAGCCACAAGCACACACCGGTAAATAATTGAATAGATGTTACCGTCCATTACACTCGACCAGTAAATCCAATTCCGATACACTAACTAGCACTTGTTATTGCGTTTCGGATTCAAATATAACCTCGCAAAAATGAAGACCATGTCCCAGACACGTTACCCGCAAAGCCGTTGCCATTGCTACTCAATTCATCACCTGGCGTTGAGATCTCCAAGCATGGCAGTTTGATAATCCACTGACCATCTGACAATTTAATTCGAACTGTTTGTGAATCATAGTGGTCTATCACAAACCCGAACCTCCGATGCCCACTCACCGGGTCGCTGTGATCGCCGTACGGGCGATCCATGGATGGCTCGGAGGGCCGCCGTCAGCGAATCATCCGAGGACGCCTCCAGCGGTGTAGAGCCACCCAGGGGCGGCGCGGCGGGCGGCGCGGCGGGCGGCGCGGCGGGCGGCGCGGCGGGCAGCGCGGCCGACCCCACGCCGTCTGTCGCCGCTCCGGCCGGGCTCTCCGCTGCGGACCGGCTTCGGGTGCCGTCTCCGGACGCCGTCCAGCGTCGCTCTCCGCTGTCCGTACCGTTCCAGGGCGACGGGGGAGCCGGCTCAGCCTCGCGCTGCGCCGCCGACCCGGCCGGAGCGCCCTGCTCGGGGCGGTGAGGCGCGGCCTCGTCATCTGTAGCGGTGTCCTCCAGCACCAGTTCTAGGTCCTCCACCTCCGTCGGTGACCCTGTTACGACGCTCAACGCCCGTCCGATGCCCGCCGTCAGCGTGTCACTGGAGTCACCGCTGTCACCGCTGTCACCGCTGTCACCGCTGTCACCGCTGTCCGGCATGAAGTACATCCTGTGAGGCGGCTCTGTCGGCACGTCCACGCTGTGGCGCCGACCGGACGGGCCGGCGGGAGCGGTGGCGACCCTCGTCATCCGCCCTACCTTTGCCGCTGCCGTGGCGTCGTCATCATTGTCACCACTGTCACTACTGTCAGGTCGTACAGAGATCTGAGCATCGTCCACCACCGGCTCAGTGCCGACGTCCAAGTCGGAGACACCGTCGTCTTCCGGTACGCCTGCCCCGCCGCTCTCTCCCGCCCGATCACCACCCGTGTCACCATCACTATCACTGTCGCTGTCTGAAGACGCGGGGAGATGGGCGTGCTCGTCCACGACCAGTTCACCATCGCTGTCCACCATCGTCTCTGTGATCCCGTCCACGGTTAGCTTCGAGTCGCCGTCGGGATCGGTCACGGTAGCTCCGGCCGTGGCGGGCGCTGGGTCGTCGGCGCTGACGGGACGCTCAGCTGCGCCCTCCTCGGCCGAAGACACATCAGAAATAGAGTTCGGTTTCTTTGCCCGGTTAAAGCCCGCTTTGTGAACGACTACCGATTCCTTAGAGACCTCCTCCTCTTCTTCAGAGTCGTCTGAGCTGGACGAGAGTCGAAGATTCGCTGCCCGACGCACCGTTGCCCGTTTCCCTGCAGAGCCAGGCTTCGCCGGGGAGCGCTTCTTTTCCGGAGAGCGACGCTTCGCCGGAGACTGCCGCTTCGCCGGAGAGAAGCGTTTCGCCGGGGAGCGACGTTGCGCCGGAGAGTGCTGCTGCGCTGGAGACCGCTGCTTTACTGGGGAACTAAGATTCGCGGGAGAACGCCGCTTCGTCGGGGATTGTCGCTTCGCCGGCGAGCGCCGCCTCGGTGACCGTTGCTTCTCCGGCGAGTGTCCGCCAGTCTGCGCCCCAGGGTGGCTGTGCGCGCGCTGCAGCGACGCCGGCGGCTCGTCCGGCGCCTCTAAGGGATCCTCAGACGAACCTGAAGAGCTCGACGAGGACGACCCAGAGCTGGAGGACGAATTCGAGTCGTTCGAGTCGTTGGACGAGCCGTCTGACGAGGAGCTGGACGAGGAATGCGAGGCGACGCTGTCGCCGGAGCGGCAGTGCGAGCGGTCGCTGACGCCGCTCGCACTGCCGCTGAGCTCCAACAGGGTCTGGCAGGCCTGCACTGTCTGTGGGTCGGGCTCGACGGGGGCAGCATCGGCCATCACTGGCGCTGCCTCAGACGCCGGTCCAGGGACTCCCGCTGCCGCTGGCGCAGGGACCTCGTTTGCCGCCGGCTCCGAAGCAGGCTCGACCGCTGGGGGATCAGGACGTGCCGCTGCGCCGCCAACCAGCGCGGCGAACAGGATCGACGAGGTCGCGCCCCCGCCGCTGTTACTGCGGATGAAGCGTTTTCGCGGCGGGTTCTTGCGCGGCGTCTTGCGCCTGCTGACGGCTGGCTGCGGAGGCGGTGTCGTAGTCGGCTTGTCGGCGGCGCTGTTCGGTTCGGCGGTGGTGCCGGCGGTCGGCGGAGCGAAGACCGCAGTCGGGCCGCCCCCCGACTCACCGCGGTGCGCCTGCCACGGTGCTGAACAGACCCACGTAGCTGGCGCAGACGCCGCGTGGTGGTTCCCTGCACCACGACTAGGTGCCAGTGCTCCACGTTCAGCCGTTTCAACCCCGGTAGTAAGCACCACCGTGGCCATCTCTGCTGGCCGCTCAACTGGGGATGCCATTTCTACTGTTGGCGCCACTGATGTCGCCTCCGCACGCTGCTCTGCTGGTAATTGAAAATCAGCTGGATGCTCCTCTAACGGCTTCTCTGTCATTACTCGCTCTGACGTATCCTTCACTTCAGCAGGATTTACGTCAGACTCGGCCACCGGTTCTGCGGCTGCCACTTTCTCGGGGCTCTTGCCAGCATTTCGGATGGCCTCCGCCCGCTTCAGGATATTCTGGCGATCGCTACGGCGTGCGGCGGCGCGGGTCACTCGGCGGTGCGGCGCGGGGGACGGCGGCGGCCGAGGAGGTGGCCGTGCCGCTCTCCGCCTCCTGACCCGGGGTCGGACGGCCACCTGACTCGGGGCCGCGGCCGGTGGTGGCAGCGGTGCGGCAGCCGACGACGGGACCGGCTCCGGCGCTGCGGGCTGACCCGGCGGCGGTGGCAGCGGTGCGGCAGCCGACGACGGGACCGGCTCCAGCGCTGCGGGCTGACCCGGCGGCGGTGGCAGCGGTGCGGCAGCCGACGACGGGACCGGCTCCAGCGCTGCGGGCTGACCCGGCGGCGGTGGCAGCGGTGCGGCAGCCGACGACGGGACCGGCTCCAGCGCTGCGGGCTGACCCGGCGGCGGTGGCGGCAATGCGGCAGCCGGCGACGGGACCGGCTCCAGCGCTGCGGGCTGACCCGGCGGCGGTGGAGGAGACGGAGGCGGCGGCTGAGTGCGCGCCCTGGCCGGCGAGATGGCCGGGAAGCGCGCCTCCAGCTGCCGCTCGATCTGCTCACCCAGCTGTCGGCGGGTCGGCTGGGCCAGGCGCGGCTGACCGAGGGAGGGTGGCGTGGCCGGGGTGCGCGGCGTGCGGGGAGTGAGTGGGGAGCCCGGAGACGCCGTCCGCGGAGTGGCCGGAGACTCGCCGCCCGCCGGAGGCCGCTGGGCGCCAGTCGGCGGACTCTCGGACGGCCGCCGGCGCACAGTCGGAGTCTGGATCGGGGGCCAGTCGTCCACGCGCACCGAGCCGCCGGCCTTGTCTGGCGTCACCAGCTCCAGCGCGAAGACCGTCGACTCGCCGGGGGCACGGTCCGACAAACGCGTCGGCGCTAGGCGGCGCGGCCCGCCGCTGCGGCGCCTCGGACTGACCTGCGATGACGCTGCCGAGGTTGCCGCCGGGGCCTGGGACGGAGACGGGGCCTGGGACGGAGACGGGGCCTGAGACGCCGCCGGGGCCTGAGACGCCGCCGGGGCCTGGGACGCCGCCGGGGCCTGGGACGCCGCCGGGGCCTGAGACGCCGCCAGGGCCTGGGACGCCGCCAGGGCCTGGGACGCCGCCGGGGCCTGAGACGCCGCCGGGGCCTGAGACGCCGCCAGGGCCTGGGACGCCGCCAGGGCCTGGGACGCCGCCGGGGCCTGGGACGTGGACGGTACCGGAGCCGCCGCCGGGGCCTGGGACGTGGACGGTACTGGAACCGCCGTCGGGGCCTGGGAAGGAGACGGTACAGGAGCAGCAGTGGGCGTGGTGGCGCCGCCGGGCAGCTCCGCTCCCGCCGGGATATCGAGCGACACCTTCAGCCGGCGTCTGATCGCCTTCAGGTGGCGGGCGTCCAGCCGCTGGTCCCGCGGAGGCGTGTTGAAGTCCAGCGCGCGCACGTGGCTGCGTCGGCGCGGCGTGCTGGCGCTTTGCCGCCGGCCGGCGCGCGTCGGACTGGGCCGGCCCCGGGGCTGGGTGGACGGCGCCCCGCCTGAGGCCCGATCCGCCCCCGCCGCCACCACGACCCTGAGCAGACTCGCCAAACGCGGACTGATGATCTTATCGACCGGGCGCTGCGACGGACCCGGACCCGGCGATGGAGAGGCGAGCATAGCCGGCATGCTGGGAGACGGCGCGGCAGCCGGCGGCGGCGGCGGTGCGGCAGCAGTGATCTTATTAACCGAGTGCTGCGACGGACCCGGCGAGGGAGAGGCGAGCATAGCCGGCATGCTGGGAGACGGCGCGGCAGCCGGCGGCGGCGGCGGTGCGGCAGCAGTGATCTTATTAACCGAGTGCTGCGACGGACCCGGCGAGGGAGAGGCGAGCATAGCCGGCATGCTGGGAGACGGCGCGGCAGCCGGCGGCGGCGGCGGCGGCGGTGGAGCAGGGCCGGGGGAGGGCATATCGGCGGGCGCCGGTGATAAGCCTGGTTCCGGCGGAGGAGCGGGGGACTGGGTTTCCGTCGGTGGCGGCGGTGAGGCGGGAGCGGGGGAGGGCGTTGCCACCGGCACCGGTTCGCTTGTGAGCGGACTGGGGGTGATGTCTGGCAGCACCGGTCCGCTGGGGCACGGCGACGGTGTGGCGGCCAGTGGCATGCTGGGCAGCGGACTGTCGACTGCAGGCGGCGGCGGGGTGCACGGTGACGGTCCGGGCTCCTGGTCCCACAGAGCGGACGAGGGCCCCGCCTCCTGATCGGCACCACCGGTGGCGGCAGAAGCGACCTTCTTCGCTTCTGCCGCTGAAGCGACCTTCTCCGCTTCTGCCGCTACCTCCGCTGCCTTCTTCGCCGCTTTTGCAAACTTCCACGCATCCTTATACGCTCGCGTCGATGACCTCTTCCCCACTGCTTTCTTTTTCGCCTCCTCAGCCTTTTTCGCTTTCTCCTCTGCCTCTTTGGCTTTCTCTTTGGCATCTTGCCGCAATTCTGGAAATAAAAAACAGTTGTTTAGAAGATATTGTTAAAATTAAATTTGTACAAGGTGTATACAAAAGTAATACAAATGATTAAGAAACATTCCTCTGCAAATATAACGATGTATTATAACATATATACATATGAATATAAGCGACGATGGCATAAAGGCGAGCATTAGGAGAGCATTATTATCAGGAGAGCATTATTCGATTTAGTAAAATTGTTTAAATCGCCAACACGCAGCAAAGGGCATTGGCTTTTCCGTTAAATGACGAATTGCGAAGGAAGTACGTCTCTAACAAAAATGATGATCACTGGGTCTGCCAGTTAGAAGACTACAACACTGCGCGTCACTGTTACTTCGCAGTACCATCTCACCCCAGAGCGCTGCTCTCGCTCACCTTCAGCCTGCTTCAGCTCCTCGTTCAGTTTGGACTGCCTGGTGGCCCGATTCACAGACTCTTTCTTCATCGAGTTAAAATCAGGCTTGCTCATCGGCTTGCCGAACACCGTGTACGCCTGCAGCGGCACGCCCTCTAACTCGCCGACCAGGAAGCTGAAGGTGGGTCGGCCCGGCGGCGGGGCGCACACGCTGCCCTGCTGCTGCGGCCCGACCCGCAGCCGGTTCTCCGACGACGCCGGCTCGGCGGCAGACTTATCAGCGCCACCACCGTCGGCGGCGTCCGGCTCTGTCCGAGCAGCGTCACCACCGGCACCAGCATCACCGTCGGCGGCACCGCCCGCGTCGCCGCTACCCTCCGTCCGCTCCCCGGCCGCGGCCGCCGCCTCTGCCGGAGCTGCAGGCTCGGCTTCCGTGGCCGCCGGTTCCGGGGCGACCGTCTGGTCGGGCTCCACCTGGCGGCGCGGCCGACCATGAGTGGTCTGGTGACACCAGCTCAGGTCAGCCGTCACCAGCTTCTCAGGTAGCACGAGGCCGGGTCCCAGCCGCGCCACGCCCGGCACCCCCTGCGCCGCCACGTTCACGTCCAGCAGGTGTACCTCGGTCATGCTAACCTGCGACACGTGGGCCGTCAGACCCGTGTCGTACACGACGGCTGGGGCGGCACCGGTCAGCGGCGGGGGCAACAGGTGGTGGTGGTGCGGGGCCGCCGGGTACAGCTGCAGCGTCTGCAGCGGCGGAGGAGGCCGCAGCTCGTCTGCGAAGTGGACGCGTCGCTGAGGTGCGGCAGGTACTGGATCCCCGGTGGTCGTGGCTGTGCCGTCCGCCGAACCTGAGAAGACACCGCGTCATAGTGTCCCTCTCACTGGAGAGCGCTGACGCTGCACCCAGCCCGGGAGCAGCGGCAATATACACTACTCACTCCGTGGCACGAGATGACGCGCAATCAACAACAGGCTGGTCGGGGGAGAGCGGTATCGTACAAAACATAGGTGCGTTACAAACAACTGGCTAAAAGCAACCGACTGCAAATCCATCGATATATCAATTCAAAAGCCACCACAATTTAAAATAAGCAAGCGAATACAAATAAATAAACCAAGAAGCTCGTCGTAATTCCTGCTCAAGCCGACAAATTTAGGCACCCATTTTAAACACCATTGACCGGATGGTGCACGACCCAACAAATATTAGCAAAGCAAAACTGATCAACACCTGAAGAGCATCGGCTGACTGTACGGCGTACAAAACTTGTAGACAAGACAAAACTCGCACATGGTGAGCCCCAGAGCAGTGACGCCTGAGACTGGGGCAGCGGTTGCTACCAGCTCCGACAGAGCTGCTGGTCAGTAGTCAGCCAGTGTTCTGACGCGGATCTGACGCGGATCTGGCGCGGATCTGGCGCGGATCTGACGCCGGTCTGACGCGGATCTGACGCGGATCTGACGCGGATCTGACGCAGATCTGACGCCGGTCTGACGCGGATCTGACGCCGGTCTGACGCGGATCTGACGCCGGTCTGATGCGGATCTGACTGCAGTCTGACGCGGATCTGAATGCGGTCTGACGCGAATCTGACTGCAGTTTGACGCGGATCTGACTACAGTCTGACGCGGATCTGACTGCAGTCTGACGCGGATCTGACTGCAGTCTGACGCGGATCTGACTGTGGTCTGACTGCAGTCTGACGCGGATCTGACTGTGGTATGACTGCAGTCTGACGCGGATCTGACTGCAGTCTGACTGCAGTCTGACTGTGACTGCGGTCTGACTGCGGTCTGACTGCGGTCTGACTGCGGTCTGACTGTGGTCTGACTGCAGTCTGGCGCGGATCTGACTGCGGTCTGACGCGAACCTGACTCCAGTCTGACGCGGATCTGACTGCAGTCTGACGCGGATCTGACTGCAGTCTGACGCGGATCTGACTGTGGTCTGACGCGGATCTGACTGTGGTCTGACTGCAGTCTGACGCGGATCTGACTGCAGTCTGACTGCAGTCTGACTGTGACTGCGGTCTGACTGCGGTCTGACTGCGGTCTGACTGCGGTCTGACTGTGGTCTGACTGCAGTCTGGCGCGGATCTGACTGCAGTCTGACGCGAATCTGACTCCAGTCTGACGCGGATCTGACTGCAGTCTGACGCGGATCTGACTGCAGTCTGACGCGGATCTGACTGCAGTCTGACGCGGATCTGACTGTGGTCTGACGCGGATCTGACTGCGGGCTGACGGTGAGACGTACCTCTGAGTGCCTGGCAGAAGAGCGGATCGGCAGTTGTCTGGTCCACCATCTTCCTGATGGCTTCGTCCAGACTCGGCTCGGCCTCGGCGCTCGATACAGTACGGTTAATGTTGTCCGCGATCCGATTCTGCAGGTCTGAATTGGCCAGTATCTCATCCAGAAACGACTGAAATCAGTCGATGGTGTGGCTCATCGAACGAATATCAAACACAACCTTTAATAAATCAATGTTGCGTTGGAACGTAATGGGCAAATCAACAAATGTTCTTTTCGTTTAGCAAAACTAGGGTATGTCTGCTGAAACCGACATTAAAGGGTAAGGCGCAAATTGGAACATCGGATTAACCCGCGCCCCGCTGGGGGGGGGGGGGTAAATTTTAACCCCTCCCGGATTGTCTCCACAACTTGAAAACTATAAGCGATAGCGACGTCAAACTTGCAGCACCTTATGCTGCATCAATTATAAGTCTTCTCACAAAATTTCACTGAAATTGAGGTAGTACTTTGGAAGATAATGACGTTTTAATGGCGTCATGTCATGCTATTTTGGTGAGAGAAAAAAAAAGATAAATGTTTGCAAATTCGTAGAACATAATTTGTATGCAAATTGCAAATGAAGAAAGTCAAAAGGGAGGAAATGAGATTGCCTTCAAAATGGCTATCTCGGATTTGCAAAATTAGGGGTTTTGACCCCCATTTTTTTTTGGGGGGGGGGGAATTTCCGCAAACCCATTTTTTTAACAGATATTTAAGAACCGGGAGATATGTTAGAGAACGATGCTCAAACCAAATTTCAAATAAATAGCTTTATTTTTGACTGACTCATGGCTCTCTATGTTTAAGTAACTCATGACGTCATTTTTTTAAGTTACATTTTTTGTCTTTTAATGACCAGATACAGACAAATAAATGCCACCGCTGTATTTCTGAGACAAGGCTGGTCTAGGCCTAGAAACATGCCTTTTTATTTATATTACTCAATTTCAAATTTGGACCTTTTTGTGACCTGACCTTGACCCGAGGGCCATTATATGGGGTCAGGTTGTGAAAATGGCTGCTACTATCGAATTATGTGTACAATAACCCATACAACATGTGTCGCATGGCTTTCGTACACCTGTGACCTTTTGTGACTTGACCTTGACTTATAATTTCAGTTTCGTTTATACGGGAGGTGCATTATACCTTTGAGAGCACCCTGTGAGATAATAGTCGCAATCTAAGGCTTTGGATGGAAAATATGGCCCAAACACCAAAATATCTCAATCTTGACCTTTGACCTGATTGTGACCCGACATGTGACCTTATTTTAAGAATTTCGGGTGTGCATTATATTCATCGCCTTGATACCTTTCGATCGCCGCCTTGCGCGTCCCGCTGCGGTCATTGGTTCGGAAGATACCGAGGGGTTTGGGCCATATAGGGGGGGGGGGGGTAAAATTTACCCCCCCCCCCGCGGGGCGCGTTCGGCAGGCGACCTCAGCGGGGCGCAGGTTAACCTGCAGGGGATTTGCGCCGAACACGAACTGCAGGGGGGGGGGGGGGGGTTGATTTCCGCCCCCCCCCCCTGAGATCTCGAAAACTACGCTACGTAGCGAGAAGCGGAAAAAGGCATTTGATAGCTTCATACATGTTCTAGCGAAAGTATTTCAGTGTTCTTTTAGGTCAGGTCAAAATTGAGGTCACCAGAGGTCATCAAAGGTCAAATTTTCCAGTTTTTCCCTGTTTTAGGACATCGCTCCAGAAATTCCCATATATCTCAGAAACGATGCTAGTTAGAAACAAACGGAAAAAAGAAAACGCCAGCCAGTGAAATTTTAAATCGCTAAGGTGTCCTCAGATTTGATTTAAGGTCAATATTTGAGGCTCCAGAGGTCAAAAAGGAAAAAAATACAACTTTTTTGCTAAATCGTTTTTGCTATTAACTTTTTACCTAATAAAGATAACGAAAAACTGTTTACACCATTGTGTTTATCTTGTCAAGGCACTTCGAATGATATACATGGTGACCTTGTTAAGTCAACTTAACAATTTGACCTCAGGTCAAGGTCAAGTGGTGACCCAAGTAGGGCATGTTGCATATGGGAAGACGTGTCTCGACGAGACAAACACATCGATGTCTGTTTCACTTCTCTATCTTCTCTATGTCGGGAGTTATTGACAAAAAAGTGATGGTGACCTCGCATGACCTCAAATGACCCAATAGGGGTCACTGAACAAAAATTACACTTGGATCATCAAGAATATCCTATAACATCATCCAGAAGTAATTGGACTAATATCATGCATATCCTTGAAATAGGAAGCATTTGTATATTTCCCCATCGACTTATTATGGGGAGGTTACGAAATTGACCTGACCTTACGTCACCGATATAAAAATTCCGAGATATACGAATTGTAAGTAATTATGCCCTCATGACATCCTGTAAGATTCAAACTGATCGGTGAAAAACTCTGGCTTTGGCACAACTGCAAACATTTTTGGAGGTGGGGTCACTTGACCTGGTCTGGTGACCTGACCTGAGATGACCCGAATATATATTTTTCCTTCAAAGTGTGCGCAATTGATGTCCTAATAGGTGTACCAAAACCAGGCGGCGCTGCGCGCCGCCGTTTTTTCGCTATCTTTGAAAAACCTGAGGGGGGGGGGGCGGAAATCAACCCCCCTGCAGTGCGCGGGTTAAGGTCTAGATTTGGTAACAAAATAAATGTACGAGTCTGACAATAGCAAATGACACTTGACGTGAATGCTGCGATTGATCAAGACCGTCTGTCGCTTTACTGACCTGTATATGCTCATCGGCAACGCTCGCCTCCTCAGTACTGAAACACCAACACGTGTACATGGTCGGAGGAGCGCCATTTTCAGGAGACAGTTTCTGACTAGCAATGCGGCGCAGCAAACAGTGTTACAAGAATTAAAATATAACCGGTGATTTCGAGACAACCATTCTGTAATCATTCTGTAGACAAAACTCAGCACTGTGGCCCACTCTGTAAATCCTGGAAACTTGAGAACCGCTGGAATTCGTTAGTTGTTTTCTTCAATAGGTGGTGGGACCAAACGAACGTTATTTTCCGAGTGAACTGTAAAGAACAAATCATATAACGTTAAAATTCCAAAATTTCCAACAAAACTACCAAGTGCCACAATGTGTTGTCCTACAAGCTGCCGGAAATGGTGACAAAACTCCGTCGCCGCCGTCCCTGTGCCGGTGATCGGGGACTCACATGGTCGCGACCTGCGGCGACGGCCGCCGCGGCTGCCCTTTCCTCGGTCTCCGCTCGGGACTGGCGGCGCTGGCGGCGCTCGCCTCCGCCGCGGAGGGTTCGGCCGAGTGGGCATCGAATGGTACATCGGATGGCCAGTCAGAGGGCCCGGGCTCGGGCTCGGGCGGGGACGGCGGCGGCGGGTCATCCACGGCAGGGTCGTCTGCGGCAGGGTCATCCGCGACAGGGTCGTCCGCGGCAGGGTCGTCCGCGGCAGGGTCGTCGTCGTCGGCCAGCTCGGACCCGGCCCGCTGGGGCTGTCCTGCCCCGGAGGACGGCGACACAGACTCCGGGACCCGCTGAATGCCGCGATTCAGCAACTCGCCGGGACCAAACGAGATCAGCGGACCTCCCGGCGTGACTGTCACAGGAGGAACACGACACGGGCGCATCACTCACACAGCCGCCAGGCACTTGAAGCACAGGATGACCTGAAGTATTTCTGACATTAAACAAAAACACAGTCTAAGGCCAAAACTTAACTCCTATCAAATCACCGACGCATGTACTACCAAAATTGGTACATCAGCTATCACAAGCCCAAAACAAAGACAGACAGATCTACAGACATGGTCTCTCTTATCTCTTACTCTTCTATAGATATATAGGCCACAGTGCCCTCTCAAATCCCTCTACAATACTGTCCTGGAGTGGGGCCCTTTGATCTTCGGACGCCTAATTAGCGAGGCTGTTTCAGTGGGCCTGTCCCACTGGCGTGTCCCACTGACCGACTGGCGAGCGTCGGCCGGGCACCAGGTCCGTGATGTCGTTGTTCCGCTCGTGCTGCTGCCGCTGACGGGCATAACTCAGAGTGATGGTGCGGTGCAGGTTCGGCGGCGGCTGCACCTGTAACAACAGGAGACACGTCACACGCGTTACTGCACCTGTAACAACAGGAGACACGTCACACGCGTTACTGCTCCTGTAACAACAGGAGACACGTCACACGCGTTACTGCACCTGTAACAACAGGAGACACGTCACACGCGTTACTGCACCTGTAACAACAGGAGACACGTCACACGCGTTACTGCACCTGTAACAACAGGAGACACGTCACACGCGTTACTGCACCTGTAACAACAGGAGACACGTCACACGCGTTACTGCACCTGTAACAACAGGAGACACGTCACACGCGTTACTGCTCCTGTAACAACAGGAGACACGTCACACGCGTTACTGCTCCTGTAACAACAGGAGACACGTCACACGCGTTACTGCACCTGTAACAACAGGAGACACGTCACACGCGTTACTGCACCTGTAACAACAGGAGACACGTCACACGCGTTACTGCACCTGTAACAACAGGAGACACGTCACACGCGTTACTGCACCTGTAACAACAGGAGACACGTCACACGCGTTACTGCTCCTGTAACAACAGGAGACACGTCACACGCGTTACTGCTCCTGTAACAACAGGAGACACGTCACACGCGTTACTGCACCTGTAACAACAGGAGACACGTCACACGCGTTACTGCACCTGTAACAACAGGAGACACGTCACACGCGTTACTGCTCCTGTAACAACAGGAGACACGTCACACGCGTTACTGCACCTGTAACAACAGGAGACACGTCACACGCGTTACTGCACCTGTAACAACAGGAGACACGTCATACGCGTTACTGCACCTGTAACAACAGGAGACACGTCACACGCGTTACTGCACCTGTAACAACAGGAGACACGTCACACGCGTTACTGCTCCTGTAACAACAGGAGACACGTCACACGCGTTACTGCTCCTGTAACAACAGGAGACACGTCACACGCGTTACTGCACCTGTAACAACAGGAGACACGTCACACGCATTACTGCTCCTGTAACAACAGGAGACACGTCACACGCGTTACTGCACCTGTAACAACAGGAGACACGTCACACGCGTTACTGCACCTGTAACAACAGGAGACACGTCACACGCGTTACTGCACCTGTAACAACAGGAGACACGTCACACGCGTTACTGCTCCTGTAACAACAGGAGACACGTCACACGCGTTACTGCTCCTGTAACAACAGGAGACACGTCACACGCGTTACTGCACCTGTAACAACAGGAGACACGTCACACGCGTTACTGCTCCTGTAACAACAGGAGACACGTCACACGCGTTACTGCTCCTGTAACAACAGGAGACACGTCACACGCGTTACTGCACCTGTAACAACAGGAGACACGTCACACGCGTTACTGCTCCTGTAACAACAGGAGACACGTCACACGCGTTACTGCTCCTGTAACAACAGGAGACACGTCACACGCGTTACTGCACCTGTAACAACAGGAGACACGTCACACGCGTTACTGCTCCTGTAACAACAGGAGACACGTCACACGCGTTACTGCTCCTGTAACAACAGGAGACACGTCACACGCGTTACTGCACCTGTAACAACAGGAGACACGTCACACGCGTTACTGCTCCTGTAACAACAGGAGACACGTCACACGCGTTACTGCACCTGTAACAACAGGAGACACGTCACACGCGTTACTGCTCCTGTAACAACAGGAGACACGTCACACGCGTCACTGCACCTGTAACAACAGGAGACACGTCACACGCGTTACTGCTCCTGTAACAACAGGATACACGTCACACGCGTTACTGCTCCTGTAACAACAGGAGACACGTCACACGCGTTACTGCACCTGTAACAACAGGAGACACGTCACACGCGTTACTGCACCTGTAACAACAGGAGACACGTCACACGCGTTACTGCACCTGTAACAACAGGAGACACGTCACACGCGTTACTGCACCTGTAACAACAGGAGACACGTCACACGCGTTACTGCACCTGTAACAACAGGAGACACGTCACACGCGTTACTGCACCTGTAACAACAGGAGACACGTCACACGCGTTACTGCTCCTGTAACAACAGGAGACACGTCACACGCGTTACTGCACCTGTAACAACAGGAGACACGTCACACGCGTTACTGCACCTGTAACAACAGGAGACACGTCACACGCGTTACTGCACCTGTAACAACAGGAGACACGTCACACGCGTTACTGCACCTGTAACAACAGGAGACACGTCACACGCGTTACTGCACCTGTAACAACAGGAGACACGTCACACGCGTTACTGCTCCTGTAACAACAGGAGACACGTCACACGCGTTACTGCTCCTGTAACAACAGGAGACACGTCACACGCGTTACTGCACCTGTAACAACAGGAGACACGTCACACGCGTTACTGCACCTGTAACAACAGGAGACACGTCACACGCGTTACTGCACCTGTAACAACAGGAGACACGTCACACGCGTTACTGCACCTGTAACAACAGGAGACACGTCACACGCGTTACTGCTCCTGTAACAACAGGAGACACGTCACACGCGTTACTGCTCCTGTAACAACAGGAGACACGTCACACGCGTTACTGCACCTGTAACAACAGGAGACACGTCACACGCGTTACTGCACCTGTAACAACAGGAGACACGTCACACGCGTTACTGCTCCTGTAACAACAGGAGACACGTCACACGCGTTACTGCACCTGTAACAACAGGAGACACGTCACACGCGTTACTGCACCTGTAACAACAGGAGACACGTCATACGCGTTACTGCACCTGTAACAACAGGAGACACGTCACACGCGTTACTGCACCTGTAACAACAGGAGACACGTCACACGCGTTACTGCTCCTGTAACAACAGGAGACACGTCACACGCGTTACTGCTCCTGTAACAACAGGAGACACGTCACACGCGTTACTGCACCTGTAACAACAGGAGACACGTCACACGCATTACTGCTCCTGTAACAACAGGAGACACGTCACACGCGTTACTGCACCTGTAACAACAGGAGACACGTCACACGCGTTACTGCACCTGTAACAACAGGAGACACGTCACACGCGTTACTGCACCTGTAACAACAGGAGACACGTCACACGCGTTACTGCTCCTGTAACAACAGGAGACACGTCACACGCGTTACTGCTCCTGTAACAACAGGAGACACGTCACACGCGTTACTGCACCTGTAACAACAGGAGACACGTCACACGCGTTACTGCTCCTGTAACAACAGGAGACACGTCACACGCGTTACTGCTCCTGTAACAACAGGAGACACGTCACACGCGTTACTGCACCTGTAACAACAGGAGACACGTCACACGCGTTACTGCTCCTGTAACAACAGGAGACACGTCACACGCGTTACTGCTCCTGTAACAACAGGAGACACGTCACACGCGTTACTGCACCTGTAACAACAGGAGACACGTCACACGCGTTACTGCTCCTGTAACAACAGGAGACACGTCACACGCGTTACTGCTCCTGTAACAACAGGAGACACGTCACACGCGTTACTGCACCTGTAACAACAGGAGACACGTCACACGCGTTACTGCTCCTGTAACAACAGGAGACACGTCACACGCGTTACTGCACCTGTAACAACAGGAGACACGTCACACGCGTTACTGCTCCTGTAACAACAGGAGACACGTCACACGCGTCACTGCACCTGTAACAACAGGAGACACGTCACACGCGTTACTGCTCCTGTAACAACAGGATACACGTCACACGCGTTACTGCTCCTGTAACAACAGGAGACACGTCACACGCGTTACTGCACCTGTAACAACAGGAGACACGTCACACGCGTTACTGCACCTGTAACAACAGGAGACACGTCACACGCGTTACTGCACCTGTAACAACAGGAGACACGTCACACGCGTTACTGCACCTGTAACAACAGGAGACACGTCACACGCGTTACTGCACCTGTAACAACAGGAGACACGTCACACGCGTTACTGCACCTGTAACAACAGGAGACACGTCACACGCGTTACTGCACCTGTAACAACAGGAGACACGTCACACGCGTTACTGCTCCTGTAACAACAGGAGACACGTCACACGCGTTACTGCTCCTGTAACAACAGGAGACACGTCACACGCGTTACTGCTCCTGTAACAACAGGAGACACGTCACACGCGTTACTGCACCTGTAACAACAGGAGACACGTCACACGCGTTACTGCACCTGTAACAACAGGAGACACGTCACACGCGTTACTGCACCTGTAACAACAGGAGACACGCCACACGCGTTACTGCACCTGTAACAACAGGAGACACGTCACACGCGTTACTGCTCCTGTAACAACAGGAGACACGTCACACGCGTTACTGCTCCTGTAACAACAGGAGACACGTCACACGCGTTACTGCACCTGTAACAACAGGAGACACGTCACACGCGTTACTGCTCCTGTAACAACAGGAGACACGTCACACGCGTTACTGCACCTGTAACAACAGGAGACACGTCACACGCGTTACTGCACCTGTAACAACAGGAGACACGTCACACGCGTTACTGCTCCTGTAACAACAGGAGACACGTCACACGCGTTACTGCACCTGTAACAACAGGAGACACGTCACACGCGTTACTGCTCCTGTAACAACAGGAGACACGTCACACGCGTTACTGCTCCTGTAACAACAGGAGACACGTCACACGCGTTACTGCACCGGGTGATGCAGAACACGAACGCACCCATGACCCAGACGGTCGCGCCAGTCAAATTGAGTTGGATAATTTTGAGCTCTTGGTCATGTGCATAAACACAGAGAATCCATGCTGCAGTGGTATGTCAACTCATCAGCGCATCAACATCCAGTCACTTGTGTCAGGGATGTAAACATTGGACATGGTACGTACCGGCGGAGCCGCCTTGAGGCGCTCCAGTGAGGCCAGCACGATCAGTTGCCGCAGTTTATCCAGGAATGAGGCGGCTGGCAGCGCGGGGCCGGACCCCGTCTTCGCCGGCTTCGCCTCTTGAACTGTGACAGACACAGACAGATGAGCAGGATACATACCGTGACAGACACACAGACAGATGAGCAGGATACAAACTATGACAGACACACAGACAGATGAGCAGGATACATACTGTGACAGACACACAGACAGATGAGCAGGATACATACTGTGACAGACACACAGACAGATGAGCAGGATACATACTATGACAGACACACAGACAGATGAGCAGGATACATACTATGACAGACACACAGACAGATGAACAGGATACATACTGTGACAGACACACAGACAGATGAGCAGGATACATACTGTGACAGACAGATGAGCAGGATACATACTGTGACAGACACACAGACAGATGAACAGGATACATACTGTGACAGACACACAGACAGATGAGCAGGATACATACTGTGACAGACACACAGACAGATGCGCAGGATACACACTATGGCAGACACACAGATATATGAGCAGGATACATACTGTGACAGACACACAGACAGATGAGCAGGATACATACTATGACAGACACACAGACAGATGAGCAGGATACATACTATGACAGACACACAGACAGATGAGCAGGATACATACCGTGACATACAGATGAGCAGGATACATACCGTGACAGACACACAGACAGATGAGCAGGATACATACTGTGACAGACACACAGACAGATGAGCAGGATACATACTGTGACAGACACACAGACAGATGAGCAGGATAATACATACTGTGACAGACACACAGACAGATGAGCAGAATACATACCGTGACAGACACACAGACAGATGAGCAGGATACATACTGTGACAGACACACAGACAGATGAGCAGGATACATACTGTGACAGACACACAGACAGATGAGCAGGATACATACTATGACAGACAAACAGACAGATGAGCAGGATACATACCGTGACAGACACACAGACAGATGAGCAGGATACATACTGTGACAGACACACAGACAGATGAGCAGGATACATACTGTGACAGACACACAGACAGATGAGCAGGATACATACTATGACAGACACACAGACAGATGAGCAGGATACATACTGTGACAGACACACAGACAGATGAGCAGGATACATACTGTGACAGACAAAGAGACAGATGAGCAGGATACATACTGTGACAGACACACAGACAGATGAGCAGGATACCTACTGTGACAGACACACATACAGATGAGCAGGATACATACTGTGACAGACACAAAGACAGATGAGCAGGATACATATTGTGACAGACACACAGACAGATGAGCAGGATACATACTGTGACAGACACACAGACAGATGAGCAGGATACATACTGTGACAGACACACACAGTATGTATGTGTCTGACAGATGAACAGGATACATACTGTGACAGACACACAGACAGATGAGCAGGATACATACTATGACAGACACAGACAGATGAGCAGGATACATACTGTGACAGACAGATGAGCAGGATACATACTGTGACAGACAAACAGACAGATGAGCAGGATACATACTGTGACAGACACACAGACAGATGAGCAGGATAGTACATACTGTGACAGACAAACAGACAGATGAGCAGGATACATACCGTGACAGACACACAGACAGATGAGCAGGATACATACTATGCCAGACAGATGAGCAGGATACATACTATGACAGACATATAAGCAGGATACATACCGTGACAGACACACAGACAGATGAGCAGGATACCTACTGTGACAGACACACAGACAGATGAACAGGATACATACTGTGACAGACAGATGAGCAGGATACATACTGTGACAGACACAGACAGATGAGCAGGATACATACTGTGACAGACACACAGACATATGAGCAGGATACATACTGTGACAGACACACAGACAGATGAGCAGGATACATACTGTGACAGACACACAGACAGATGAGCAGGATACATACTGTGACAGACACACAGACAGATGAGCAGGATACATACTGTGACAGACGCACAGACAGATGAGCAGGATACATACTATGACAGACACACAGACAGATGAGCAGGATACATACTGTGACAGACACACAGACAGATGAGCAGGATAATACATACTATGACAGACACACAGACAGATGAACAGGATACATACCGTGACAGACACACAGACAGATGAGCAGGATACATACTGTGACAGACAAACAGACAGATGAGCAGGATACATACTGTGACAGACACACAGACAGATGAACAGGATACATACTGTGACAGACACACAGACAGATGAGCAGGATACATACTATGACAGACAAACAGACATATGAGCAGGATACATACTATGACAGACACACAGACATATGAGCAGGATACATACTGTGACAGACACAGACAGATGAGCAGGATACATACTATGACAGACACACAGACAGATGAGCAGGATACATACTATGACAGACACACAGACAGATGAGCAGGATACATACCGTGACATACAGATGAGCAGGATACATACCGTGACAGACACACAGACAGATGAGCAGGATACATACTGTGACAGACACACAGACAGATGAGCAGGATACATACTGTGACAGACACACAGACAGATGAGCAGGATACATACTATGACAGACACACAGACAGATGAGCAGGATACATACCGTGACAGACACACAGACAGATGAGCAGGATACATACCATGACAGACACACAGACAGATGAGCAGGATACATACTATGACAGACACACAAACAGATGAGAAGGATACATACTATGACAGACACACAGACAGATGAGCAGGATACATACTATGACAGACACACAGACAGATGAGCAGGATACATACTGTGACAGACACACAGACAGATGAGCAGGATACATACCGTGACAGGCACACAGACAGATGAGCAGGATACATACTATGACAGGCACACAGACAGATGAGAAGGATACATACTGTGACAGACAGATGAGCAGGATACATACTATGACAGACACACAGACAGATGAGCAGGATACATACTGTGACAGACACACATACAGATGAGCAGGATACATACTGTGACAGACACACAGACAAATGAGCAGGATACATACCGTGACAGGCACACAGACAGATGAGCAGGATACATACTATGACAGACACACAGACAGATGAGAAGGATACATACTATGACAGGCACACAGGCAGATGAACAGGATACATACTGTGACAGACCACACAGACAGATGAACAGGATACATACTGTGACAGACAAACAGACAGATGAGCAGGATACATACTATGACAGACACACAGACAGATGAGCAGGATACATACTGTGACAGACAGATGAGCAGGATACATACTATGACAGACACACAGACAGATGAGCAGGATACATACTGTGACAGACACACATACAGATGAGCAGGATACATACTGTGACAGACACAGACAGATGAGCAGGATACCTACTGTGACAGACAAACAGACAGATGAGCAGGATACATACCGTGACAGACACACAGACAGATGAGCAGGATACATACTGTGACAGACACACAGACAGATGAGCAGGATACATACTGTGACAGACACACAGACAGATGAGCAGGATACATACTGTGCCAGACACACAGACAGATGAGCAGGATACATACTGTGACAGACAGATGAGCAGGATACATACCGTGACAGCCAGATGAGCAGGATACATACTGTGACAGACACACAGACAGATGAACAGGATACATACTGTGACAGACACACAGCCAGATGAGCAGGATACATACTGTGACAGACACACAGACAGATGAGCAGGATACATACCGTGACAGACACACAGACAGATGAGCAGGATACATACTGTGACAGACACACAGACAGATGAGCAGGATACATACTATGACAGACACACAGACAGATGAGCAGGATAATACATACTGTGACAGACACAGACAGATGAACAGGATACATACTGTGACAGACACACAGACAGATGAGCAGGATACATACCGTGACAGACACACAGACAGATGAGCAGGATACATACCGTGACAGACACACAGACAGATGAGCAGGATACATACTATGACAGACACACAGACAGATGAGCAGAATACATACCGTGACAGACACACAGACAGATAAGCAGGATACATACTATGACAGACACACAGACAGATGAGCAGGATACATACTGTGACAGACACAAAGACAGATGAGCAGGATACATACTGTGACAGACACACAGACAGATGAGCAGGATACATACTATGACAGACACACAGACAGATGAGCAGGATAATACATACTGTGACAGACACACAGACAGATGAGCAGGATACATACTGTGACAGACACACAGACAGATGAGCAGGATACATACTGACAGACACACAGACAGATGAGCAGAATACATACCGTGACAGACACACAGACAGATGAGCAGGATACATACTATGACAGACACACAGACAGATGAGCAGGATACATACTGTGACAGACACACAGACAGATGAGCAGAATACATACCGTGACAGACACACAGACAGATGAGCAGGATACATACTGTGACAGACACACAGACAGATGAGCAGGATACATACTGTGACAGACACACAGACAGATGAGCAGGATACATACTATGACAGACACACATACAGATGAGCAGGATACATACTGTGACAGACACACAGACAGATGAGCAGGATACATACCGTGACAGACAAACAGACAGATGAGCAGGATACATACTGTGACAGACACACAGACAGATGAGCAGGATACATACTGTGACAGACACACATACAGATGAGCAGGATACATACTATGACAGACACACAGACAGATGAGCAGGATACATACTGTGACAGACACACAGACAGATGAGCAGGATACATACTGTGACAGACACACAGACAGATGAGCAGGATACATACTATGACAGACACACATACAGATGAGCAGGATACATACTGTGACAGACACACAGACAAATGAGCAGGATACATACCGTGACAGACAAACAGACAGATGAGCAGGATACATACTGTGACAGACACACAGACAGATGAGCAGGATACATACCGTGACAGACACACAGACAGATGAACAGGATACATACTGTGACAGACACACAGACAGATGAGCAGGATACATACTGTGACAGACACACAGACAGATGAGCAGGATACATACTGTGACAGACACACAGACAGATGAGCAGGATACATACTGTGACAGACACACAGACAGATGAGCAGGATACATACCGTGACAAACACACAGACAGATGAGCAGGATACATACTGTGACAGACACACAGACAGATGAGATGGATAAATACTGTGACAGACACACAGACAGATGAGCAGGATACATACTATGACAGACACACAGACAGATGAGCAGGATACATACTGTGACAGACAGATGAGCAGGATACATACTGTGACAGACACAGACAGATGAGCAGGATACATACCGTGACAGACACACAGACAGATGAGCAGGATAATACATACCGTGACAGACAAACAGACAGATGAGCAGGATACATACTGTGACAGACACACAGACAGATGAGCAGGATACATACTATGACAGACACACAGACAGATGAGCAGGATAATACATACCGTGACAGACAGACAGACAGATGAGCAGGATACATACTGTGACAGACACACAGACATATGAACAGGATACATACTGTGACAGACACACAGACAGATGAACAGGATACATACTGTGAGAGACACACATACAGATGAGCAGGATACATACTGTGACAGACACACAGACAGATGAGCAGGATACATACTGTGACAGACACACAGACAGATGAGCAGGATACATACCGTGACAGACACACAAGACAGATGAGCAGGATACATACTGTGACAGACACACAGACAGATGAGCAGGATACATACTGTGACAGACACACAGACAGATGAGCAGGATACATACTGTGACAGACACACAGACAGATGAGCAGGATATATACTGTGACAGACACACAGACAGATGAGCAGGATACATACTATGACAGACAAACAGACAGATGAGCAGGATACATACTGTGACAGACACACAGACAGATGAACAGGATACATACTGTGACAGACACACAGATAGATGAGCAGGATACATACTATGACAGACAGATGAGCAGGATACATACTGTGACATACACACAGACAGATGAACAGGATAATACATACTGTGACAGACACACAGACAGATGAGCAGGATACATACTATGACAGACACACAGACAGATGAGCAGGATACATACTGTGACAGACACACAGACAGATGAGCAGGATACATACTGTGACAGACACACATACAGATGAGCAGGATACATACTGTGACAGACACAGACAGATGAGCAGGATACATACTGTGACAGACACACAGACAGATGAGCAGGATACATACTGTGACAGACACACAGACAGATGAGCAGGATACATACTATGACAGACACACAGACAGATGAGCAGGATACATACTGTGACAGACACACAGACAGATGAGCAGGATACATACTGTGACAGACAAACAGACAGATGAGCAGGATAATACATACTGTGACAGACACACAGACAGATGAGCAGGATACATACTATGACAGACAAACAGACAGATGAGCAGGATACATACTGTGACAGACACACAGACAGATGAGCAGGATACATACTGTGACAGACACACAGACAGATGAGCAGGATACATACTGTGACAGACACACAGACAGATGAGCAGGATACATACTGTGACAGACACACAGACAGATGAGCAGGATACATACTGTGACAGACACACAGACAGATGAGCAGGATATATACTGTGACAGACACACAGACAGATGAGCAGGATACATACTGTGACAGACACACAGACATATGAGCAGGATACATACTGTGACAGACACACAGACAGATGAACAGGATACATACTGTGACAGACACAGACAGATAAGCAGGATACATACTGTGACAGACACACAGACAGATGAGCAGGATACATGCTGTGACAGACACAGACAGATGAGCAGGATACATGCTGTGACAGACACACAGACAGATGAGCAGGATACATACTGTGACAGACACACAGACAGATGAGCAGGATAATACATACTGTGACAGACACACAGACAGATGAGCAGGATACATACTATGACAGACAAACAGACAGATGAGCAGGATACATACTGTGACAGACACAGACAGATGAACAGGCTACATACCGTGACAGACACACAGACAGATGAGCAGGATACATACTGTGACAGACAAACAGACAGATGAACAGGATACATACCGTGACAGACACACAGACAGATGAGCAGGATACACACTGTGACAGACACACAGACAGATGAGCAGGATACATACTGTGACAGACACACAGACAGATGAGCAGGATACATACTGTGACAGACAAACAGACAGATGAACAGGATACATACCGTGACAGACACACAGACAGATGAGCAGGATACATACTGTGACAGACAAACAGACAGATGAACAGGATACATACCGTGACAGACAAACAGACAGATGAACAGGATACATACCGTGACAGACACACAGACAGATGAGCAGGATACATACTGTGACAGACACACAGACAGATGAGCAGGATACATACTATGACAGACACACAGACAGATGCGCAGGATACATACTGTGACAGACACACAGACAGATGAGCAGGATACATACTGTGACAGACACACAGACAGATGAGCAGGATACATACTGTGACAGACACACAGACAGATGCGCAGGATACATACTGTGACAGACACACAGACAGATGAGCAGGATACATACTGTGACAGACACACAGACAGATGAACAGGATACATACTGTGACAGGCACACAGACATATGAGCAGGATACATACTGTGACAGACAGATGAGCAGGATACATACTGTGACAGACACACAGACAGATGAGCAGGATACATACTGTGACAAACACACAGACAGATGAGCAGGATACATACTATGACAGACACACAGACAGATGAGCAGGATACATACTATGACAGACAAACAGACAGATGAGCAGGATACATACTGTGACAGACACACAGACATATGAGCAGGATACATACTGTGACAGACACACAGACAGATGAACAGGATACATACTGTGACAGACACACAGACAGATGAGCAGGATACATACTGTGACAGACACACAGACAGATGAGCAGGATACATACCGTGACAGAAACACAGACAGATGAGCAGGATACATACTGTGACAGACACACAGACAGATGAGCAGGATACATACTGTGACAGACACACAGACAGATGAGCAGGATACATACTGTGACAGACACACAGGCAGATGAGCAGGATAATACATACTGTGACAGACACACAGACAGATGAGCAGGATACATACTATGACAGACACACAGACAGATGAGCAGGATACATACTGACAGACAGATGAGCAGGATACATACTGTGACAGACACACAGACAGATGAGCAGGATGCATACTGTGACAGACACACAGACAGATGAGCAGGATACATACTGTGACATACACACAGACAGATGAGCAGGATACATACCGTGACAGACAAACAGACAGATGAGCAGGATACATACTATGACAGACACACAGACAGATGAGCAGGATACATACTGTGACAGACACACAGACAGATGAGCAGGATAATACATACTGTGACAGACACACACACACACAGATGAGCAGGATACATACCATGACAGACACACAGACAGATGAGCAGGATACATACTGTGACAGACACACAGACATATGAGCAGGATACATACTGTGACAGACACACAGACAGATGAGCAGGATACATACCGTGACAGACACACAGACAGATGAGCAGGATACATACTGTGACAGACACACAGACAGATGAGCAGGATACATACTATGCCAGACACACAGACAGATGAGCAGGATACATACTGTGACAGACACACAGACATATGAGCAGGATACATACTGTGACAGACACACAGACAGATGAGCAGGATACATACTGTGACAGACACACAGACAGATGAGCAGGATACATACCATGACAGACACACAGACAGATGAGCAGGATACATACTATGACAGACACACAGACAGATGAGCAGGATACATACTGTGACAGACACACAGACAGATGAGCAGGATACATACTATGACAGACACACAGACAGATGAGCAGGATACATACCGTGACAGACACACAGACAGATGAGCAGGATACATACTATGACAGACACACAGACAGATGAGCAGGATACATACTGTGACAGACACACAGACAGATGAGCAGGATACATACTATGACAGACACACATACAGATGAGCAGGATACATACTGTGACAGACACACAGACAGATGAGCAGGATACATACTGTGACAGACACACAGACAGATGAGCAGGATACATACTGTGACAGACACACAGACAGATGAGCAGGATACATACTGTGACAGACACACAGACAGATGAGCAGGATACATAATGTGACAGACACACAGGCAGATGAGCAGGATACATACTGTGACAGACACACAGACAGATGAGCAGGATACATACTGTGACAGACACACAGACAGATGAGCAGGATACATACTGTGACAGACACACAGACAGATGAGCAGGATACATACTGTGACAGACACACAGACAGATGAGCAGGACACATACTGTGACAGACACACAGGCAGATGAGCAGGATACATACCGTGACAGACACACATACAGATGAGCAGGATACATACTATGACAGACACACAGACAGATGAACAGGATAATACATACTGTGACAGACACACAGACAGATGAGCAGGATACATACTGTGACAGACACACAGACAGATGAGCAGGATAATACATACTGTGACAGACACACAGACAGATGAGCAGGATACATACTGTGACAGACACACAGACAGATGAGCAGGATACATACTGTGACAGACACACAGACAGATGAGCAGGATACATACCATGACAGACACACAGACAGATGAGCAGGATACATACTGTGACAGACAAACAGACATATGAGCAGGATAATACATACTGTGACAGACACAGACAGATGAGCAGGATACATACTATGACAGACACACAGACAGATGACCAGGATACATACTGTGACAGACACACAGACAGATGAGCAGGATACATACTGTGACAGACAGATGAGCAGGATACATACTGTGACAGACACACAGACAGATGAGCAGGATACATACTGTGACAGACACACAGACAGATGAGCAGGATACATACCGTGACAGGCACACAGACAGATGAGCAGGATACATACTATGACAGACACACAGACAGATGAGCAGGATACATACTATGACAGACACACAGACAGATGAGCAGGATACATACTGTGACAGACAAACAGACAGATGAGCAGGATACATACTATGACAGACAAACAGACAAATGAGCAGAATACATACTGTGACAGACACACAGACAGATGAGCAGGATACATACTGTGACAGACAAACAGACAGATGAGCAGGATACATACTGTGACAGACACACAGACAGATGAGCAGGATACATACTGTGACAGACACACAGACAGATGAGCAGGATACATACTGTGACAGACACACAGACAGATGAGCAGGATATATACTGTGACAGACACACAGACAGATGAACAGGATACATACTGTGACAGACAAACAGACATATGAGCAGGATACATACTATGACAGACAGATGAGCAGGATACATACTATGACAGACACACAGACAGATGAGCAGGATACATACCGTGACAGACAAACAGACAGATGAGCAGGATACATACTATGACAGACAAACAGACAAATGAGCAGGATACATACTGTGACAGACACACAGACAGATGAGCAGGATACATACTGTGACAGACAAACAGACAGATGAGCAGGATACATACTGTGACAGACACACAGACAGATGAGCAGGATACATACTGTGACAGACACACAGACAGATGAGCAGGATACATACTGTGACAGACACACAGACAGATGAGCAGGATATATACTGTGACAGACACACATACAGATGAACAGGATACATACTGTGACAGACAAACAGACATATGAGCAGGATACATACTATGACAGACAGATGAGCAGGATACATACTATGACAGACACACAGACAGATGAGCAGGATACATACTGTGACAGACAAACAGACAGATGAGCAGGAAACATACTGTGACGGACACACAGACAGATGAGCAGGATACATACTGTGACAGACACACAGACAGATGAACAGGATACATACTGTGACAGACACAAAGACAGATGAGCAGGATACATACTGTGACAGACACACAGACAGATGAGCAGGATACATACTGTGACAGACACACAGACAGATGAGCAGGATACATACTGTGACAGACACACAGACAGATGAGCAGGATACATACTGTGACAGACAGATGAGCAGGATACATACTGTGACAGACACACAGATAGATGAGCAGGATACATACTGTGACAGACACACAGACAGATGAGCAGGATACATACTGTGACAGACAGATGAGCAGGATACATACTGTGACAGACACACAGACAGATGAACAGGATACATACTGTGACAGACACACAGACAGATGAACAGGATACATACTGTGACAGACACACAGACAGATGAGCAGGATAATACTGTGACAGACACACAGACAGATGAGCAGGATACATACTATGACAGACACACAGACAGATGAACAGGATACATACCGTGACAGACACACAGAAAGATGAGCAGGATACATACTGTGACAGACACACAGACAGATGAGCAGGATACATACTATGACAGACACACAGACAGATGAGCAGGATACATACTGTGACAGACACACAGACAGATGAACAGGATACATACTATGACAGACACACAGACAGATGAACAGGATACATACTGTGACAGACACACAGACAGATGAGCAGGATACATACCGTGACAGACACACAGACAGATGAGCAGGATACATACTGTGACAGACACAGCCAGATGAGCAGGATACATACTGTGACAGATACACATACAGATGAGCAGGATACATACTGTGACAGACACATAGACAGATGAACAGGATACATACCGTGACAGACACACAGACAGATGAGCAGGATACATACTGTGACAGACACACAGACAGATGAGCAGGATACATACTGTGACAGACACACAGACAGATGAGCAGGATACATACTATGACAGACACACAGACAGATGAGCAGGATACATACTGTGACAGACACAGACAGATGAGCAGGATACATACTATGACAGACACACAGACAGATGAGCAGGATACATACTGTGACAGACAAACAGACATATGAGCAGGATACATGCTATGACAGACACACAGACAGATGAACAGGATACATACTGTGACAGACACACAGACAGATGAGCAGGATACATACTGTGACAGACACACAGACAGATGAGCAGGATACATACTGTGACAGACACACAGACAGATGAGCAGGATACATAATATGACAGACACACAGACAGATGAGCAGGATACATACTGTGACAGACACACAGACAGGTGAGCAGGATACATACTGTGACAGACACACAGACAGGTGAGCAGGATACATACTGTGACAGACACACAGACAGATGAGCAGGATACATACTATGACAGACACACAGACAGATGAGCAGGATACATACTGTGACAGACACACATACAGATGAGCAGGATACATACTATGACAGACAAACACACCCACATCTGTGCTGAGTATGCATTATGACAAACTAGCTGACGTGAATTTAAGACGGTTGACTCCACAGTTCCTTACATACATACTGTTCAACTCAAATCCACCCATTCAAAAATATTCGGACTAAAAAACAAACAAAAAAACACTGGCGCCAGTCCAGTTACCGAGTGACCGTGCGGTGGAGTATTCGTTACCAGGTGACCGTGCGGTGGAGTATGCGTTACCAGGTGAACGTGCGGTGGAGTATTCATTACCAGGTGACCGTGTGGTGGAGTATTCGTTACCAGGTGACTGTGTGGTGGAGTATGCGTTACCAGGTGACCGTGCGGTGGAGTATTCATTACCAGGTGACCGTGCGGTGGAGTATTCATTACCAGGTGACCGTGCGGTGGAGTATTCATTACCAGGTGATTGTGTGGTGGAGTATGCGTTCCCAGGTGACCGTGCGGTGGAGTATTCGTTACCAGGTGACCGTGTGGTGGAGTATTCGTTACCAGGTGACCGTGCAGTGGAGTATTCATTACCAGGTGACCGTGTGGTGGAGTATGCGTTACCAGGTGACCGTGCGGTGGAGTATGCGTTACCGAGTGACCGTGCGGTGGAGTATTCATTACCAGGTGACCGTGCGGTGGAGTATTCATTACCAGGTGACCGTGCGGTGGAGTATTCATTACCAGGTGACTGTGTGGTGGAGTATTCATTACCAGGTGACCGTGCGGTGGAGTATTCATTACCAAGCGACTGTGCGGTGGAGTATTCATTACCAGGTGACTGTGTGGTGGAGTATTAATTACCAGGTGACCGTGCGGTGGAGTATTCGTTACCGAGTGACCGTGCGGTGGAGTATTAATTACCAGGTGACCGTGCGGTGGAGTATTCATTACCAGGTGACCGTGTGGTGGAGTATTCATTACCAGGTGACCGTGCGGTGGAGTATGCATTACCAGGTGACTGTGTGGTGGAGTATTCATTACCAGGTGACCGTGTGGTGGAGTATTCATTACCGAGCGACTGTGTGGTGGAGTATTAATTACCAGGTGACCGTGTGGTGGAGTATTCATTACCAGGTGACCGTGTGGTGGAGTATTCGTTACCAGGTGACCGTGCGGTGGAGTATTCGTTACCAGGTGACCGTGCGGTGGAGTATTCATTACCAGGTGACCGTGCGGTGGAGTATTCATTACCAGGTGACTGTGTGGTGGAGTATGCGTTACCAGGTGACTGTGTGGTGGAGTATGCGTTACCAGGTGGCCGTGCGGTGGAGTATTCATTACCAGGTGACCGTGTGGTGGAGTATGCGTTACCAGGTGACCGTGCGGTGGAGTATGCGTTACCAGGCGACCGTGTGGTGGAGTATTCGTTACCAGGTGGCCGTGTGGTGGAGTATTCGTTACCAGGTGGCCGTGCGGTGGAGTATTCGTTACCAGGTGACCGTGTGGTGGAGTATGCGTTACCAGGTGACCGTGTGGTGGAGTATTCGTTACCAGGTGGCCGTGCGGTGGAGTATTCGTTACCAGGTGACCGTGAGGTGGAGGAGTATTGAGTTACCAGGTGACCGTGCGGTGGAGTATTCGTTACCGAGTGACTGTGTGGTGGAGTATTCGTTACCAGGTGGCCGTGCGGTGGAGTATTCGTTGCCGTGTGACCGTGTGGTGGAGTATTCGTTACCAGGTGGCCGTGCGGTGGAGTATTCGTTACCAGTTGACCGTGCGGTGGAGGAGTATTGAGTTACCAGGTGACCGTGCGGTGGAGTATTCGTTATTTGTTACCAGGTGACCGTGCGGTGGAGTATTCGTTACCAGGTGACTGTGTGGTGGAGTATTCGTTACCAGGTGACCGTGCGGTGGAGTATTCGTTGCCAGGTGACCGTGTTGTGGAGTATTCGTTACCAGGTGACCGTGCGGTGGAGTATTCGTTGCCAGGTGACTGTGCGGTGGAGTATTCGTTACCGAGTGACCGTGCGGTGGAGTATGCGTTACCGAGTGACCGTGCGGTGGAGTATTCGTTACCGGGTGACCGTGCGGTGGAGCATTCGTTACCGAGTGACCGTGCGGTGGAGTATTCGTTACCGAGTGGTGAAGTATTCGTTACCAGGTGGCCGTGCGGTGGAGTATTCGTTACCGAGTGACCGTGTGGTGGAGTATTCGTTACCAGGTGGCCGTGCGGTGGAGTATTCGTTACCAGTGGACCGTGCGGTGGAGGAGTATTGAGTTACCAGGTGACCGTGCGGTGGAGTATTCGTTATTTGTTACCAGGTGACCGTGCGGTGGAGTATTCGTTACCAGGCGACTGTGTGGTGGAGTATTCGTTACCAGGTGACCGTGCGGTGGAGTATTCGTTGCCAGGTGACCGTGTTGTGCAGTATTCGTTACCAGGTGACCGTGCGGTGGAGTATTCGTTGCCAGGTGACTGTGCGGTGGAGTATTCGTTACCGAGTGACCATGATGTGGAGTATTCGTTACAGCAGCAGTTCCATATACCTCGCATCCGCACTTAAGCCGTTAAACGTCAGTTTTCAAACCGAGTCCCTCGTCTTTACAACAGTTTACCGACCGAACTGACTGGTCTGAGGCCTGCCTCATTTAAACGGAACTTGCGTGTGTACATGAAAGGTCGGTGTGAACTAACATGTGTAACATGCTTTGTCTGCGCTATTGTTTTCACATTACCAGTTTATGTCTATTGTGTGTTGATGCATAGTTTTGTAAGCCGTGCACCATTGTTTTATCCGCTATGTATCTGAGTATGAATGTCAACTCCCTGTTTCCCCATGTACCTACTGTGTTATGTCTCGTGACGCCGGGCTAGGAATAGCCACAATGTGTGTGGATGGCCCGAAATCGTGAAATACAAATACAGGTGACCGTGCGGTGGAGTATTCGTTACCGAGTGACCGTGCGGTGGAGTATTCGTTACCGAGTGACCGTGCGGTGGAGTATTCGTTACCGAGTGACCGTGCGGTGGAGTATTCGTTACCGAGTGACCGTGCGGTGGAGTATTCGTTACCGAGTGACCGTGCGGTGGAGTATTCATTACCAGGTGACCGTGCGGTGGAGTATTCATTACCAGGTGACCGTGCGGTGGAGTATTCATTACCAGGTGACTGTGTGGTGGAGTATTCATTACCAGGTGACCGTGCGGTGGAGTATGCGTTACCGAGTGACCGTGCGGTGGAGTATTCGTTACCGAGTGACCGTGCGGTGGAGTATTCGTTACCGAGTGACCGTGCGGTGGAGTATTCGTTACCGAGTGACCGTGCGGTGGAGTATTTGTTACCGAGTGACCGTGCGGTGGAGTATTCGTTACCGAGTGACCTTGCGGTGGAGTATTCGTTACCGAGTGACCGTGCGGTAGAGTATTCGTCCAGCATCTGCAGCATAGATAGGCCCTGGATGCGGGTGGGCGCGGGCCGGCCCCGCGCCTGCAGATTTCGGACCTCCGCCAGGTCCGGAGACTCCTGTAGGAACGACTGCCAGGTGGCCTCGCAGGAGTTCTCCTTCAGGTAGCCTGCGACATTGAGCGGGACAGTGAACAGGTGGCTGGCTGCCATACTACTGCTCAGACAGGAGCAGTTAACAAGATCAAATGAATGGCAGACTGAACTCAGCTTCAGTGACTTAAAGTGTTGCCACATCAAAAACACATTTAAGGAGCTATTCTTAGTAAGCATTGTGCAGCTTGTTTGTTGCATTTACACTCATAAATGGTCAACCAGCAAGTAAATTTAGTACTTGTTGCTGAACCATCATATGAAAACAACACATCCTATTAGAACTTACGAGAACAAAATCAGAGCCAAAAAATATAAGTGCAAAAATATAAGTGCAAAAGCTAGGGTTCTAAAAGCAACCACCTAAAGCAATTTGTTTTGTCTTCTTCTTCTTCAAAGATAACTTACCCAGGACCAGGCGGGCAACTTCTGATGGCATCAAATCCATTGTGAATGATGCCAATCAACCTGTAAAACACATGATAAAGACAAGAGAATCAGAACAAAGTTGTGAAACAGTGCATGGTGGTGGCAGTGGCAGCTTAGCATCACCAATAGATAAACAGTGCATGGTGGTGGCAGTGGCAGCTTAGCATCACCAATAGATAAACAGTGCATGGTGGTGGCAGTGGCAGCTTAGCATCACCAATAGATAAACAGTGCATGGTGGTGGCAGTGGCAGCTTAGCATCACCAATAGATAAACAGTGCATGGTGGTGGCAGTGGCAGCTTAGCATCACCAATAGATAAACAGTGCATGGTGGTGGCAGTGGCAGCTTAGCATCACCAATAGATATCCGTCAGGTTTGACCTCAAATGAAAGGTGGAAAATCTTTGCTCAATTCAGACAATATCTTGCATTGCCTAAAGGGAGTGTGCCTACTCACATCGCTTATTTGGGGTTATTGACACTGGTCTATAGAACACCATTTTCTGAATTGACCCATGACTTCGTTTCCCCAGATTCGCCCTAGTTGCTGAGATATTCCAAAGACTCCAGGAACTTGCTGGGAACAAAAAGTTATCGGGTAGACTCCAGAGGGCTTCCGCTACTAGAAGCATTGCAACTATTGATTCAACTGCTAGCATATTGTTAGCGCCGGCCAATAGCAATTCAACAAAACAGCTTGTGCATGCTGATAGCAGCAGCCGAACAGAAACTTGACGGCTATCATGTTTTTTGATGATGGCCGATGGCCATTTTTGAAGATATCAATTTAGAGCTACACAACTTGCACATAATAAAGTTCACAGTGGCAAGAACGTGCTGTGCAAAACTTGTATTTCTATCTTGCATGATGTAACTGTAATTGTATTGTCTTATGTGCGCCGTTTTCCATAACATCACCATAGTGGTGATCGTTGTATAGGTATCGAAACAAAAATAAGAAGAAAAAAACAATATCAGCGAAAATTCAACTGAAGGGCTCCAGATGTGAATTTCATCACATACAACAATCAAACCAATAGCTACTTACCGTATGAAAAATATTTTTGGCATTCCAAAACAGTAGGCACACTCCCTTTAAAATGCTTTAACCCTCGCCCTACGGGAACCTTCTCTCACCTTCGCCCTACGGGGGCCCTACAAAGCCCCCACCCCCGGTTAACTTCCAAACTAAGCAACATAGAGCAATGCGGTAAGAACCAGCATGTTGCCTGTCATGAGAGGAATCTAAGATTATGCGGTTTTTAAGTTTCAGGTCAACAGGTGACCTTCCAGGTCAAGTAAATGACCTAAGATCGACCACGTCTAAAAATAGCAATTGCACAGGGTGCTTAGTATAACTTCCGAACGAATAGAGATAAAGAGACACCGTAAAAAGTAGCGTGATGCCCGTCATAAGGACAATCCAAATGCATCTCATTTTGAGCTTCTAGGTCAACTGGTGACCTTTGAGGTCAGGTCAATGGCCCTTTGGGTTCCGACATGACCTTGACGAAAAGGTAATAGGTCACAATCTAAAAGTCTTATACACTTCAAATTTGTATAGGATACGTAGAATTGTTGTAAACTCAGCTACTGAAAATTTCACCAAGATAAACCGCATGTGTAAAAAGTTATCAAGAAAAACCTCTGGGGGGGGTCGTTTTAGGACCCCCCCCCCCCCTCCCCTCCCCCGTAGGGCGAGGGCGGTGTTGGATTTTTCGTTTCATGACCTGGTACCGGAGAGAAAATCCATAGTTGGAGAGTAAAATTGTCTTGTTAGGAAATGTAAGATTTCCATTTTTTTTTGACAAATTATTTTACTTGGAAAGTACACATTCCTGATTTGTAATAGATATTAAATCCTTGTGAGGAAAATCAAATTATATTGCAACTACAAAGTCGGTAGGATCCGGTGAAAAGAGAACAAATGTCTACAAAACAAATGAAGAAAGCAAAATTCGTTGGACCCCAAAAGTCCAGAAAATGACCAAAATTCCAAGACTGGGCGAGGGTTAAGCTTTTGTTCAATTTGAAAAGTGAAAATAAAACCATTTAATTACAGTCATACTTTGAATTCCAGGTAAAAAAGCAGGATTAACACCTGCAAGTTGATACTAGGTTAAATATAGAATGTCCTTTCACTAGGTACTTTACATTCTCTTAAAGGAAATAGTTCACCTTCAACATGGGTTTTGAACTGAGATAGCAGTTTTGTAGCCCATGTTGGGAAAGTTTATCTGCAAGTTTTCTTGATTGAAAAGACTCCAGCCGAATATATTTGATTTTTGGCGAAGGAATGCAGTGTTGACAATGGGCTGGGCAGAGGCTATACCATCAGCCAATCAGCTTGCAGCTGGTGCTAGCAAGCGAACCACCGGCCGCCGGTTGGCACTTCTCTAATGCGAGTCTATCCTTACGCGACTACTTTCGAATCTGATTGGCTGAGCCATTTTTTCCATTCGCGTGACCTCAGGACTCTGACTCAGAGAGTATAACCTGTGTAACAAAAGATTCACCAGTCCAGAGGCAACAAACATGTTACATGGACTGGATTAGTGCATCTGCCACTAATCTGTAGGTAGTGTAACAAACCTGAACAAGTGGAAGAAGTCACCTGGGTTTGCATCAACTCCATTGTGGAAAAGCTGGTACATGTAGATCATATCTCCCTGTTTGTGCCTGTAGTACAGGAATGGCAACCGCAGGCTTCTCAGCCTATCTAGGCTACATCGCCGGAGTGCATGTGCGGCCACAGAAGAGAGGACACTGATCATTACCTACTACGTTGTCCACGGTATGCAGACCCCAGGGACGAACTTTTCCAGACCCTGAGTCTCCTCTTGAATCAGGACTTTGACAATCTGTCAGCGACCAACCAAACCGAAATACTCTTAAACGGGCCTTAGGGCAAAGGAAATATCGCTATGCGTGTGGCCATCACCCTTCAAAACTTTTGCTTCAAAACCCATAGATTTAAATAGTTTCTCACATTCGATTCTCAGAGGGAGACAGTATAGTCAAAACATCCAACTTGGAGCGGCTAGGCACAGAGCGGGCTGCAGCATGTGACGCCAGTGGCTGTGCGGTCAGCATCAGTTAACTGTTCACCATGACAAATAGGTAGCTAGGTACCTATCTGTGTATATATTGAATTATCTTGTGACCTTTCTTCCGATTTATTTAGTAGTGTGTGCCGATCAGAGCGAATGCATAGTGAGTAGGAGTTTAATTTTGATTAGGAAGTGTGAGCTAGCGAGTTAGTTTGTACTTGACATATTGTAGAGTGTGAGCTTATTGTAATAGACCACATGAGTGACCTGAGAATAGAGTGCGGACTTATGCACTTGTTGGTAGCGAGCGGCGCCTGATTTAAGTGCCTGTGAGCGCTTGTGCGCCAATCACAAACATGTACGTCCAATGTGTAAAGCGATAATGAAATAAAAATGTATCTCTCTCTCTCATCTTCATAGGGCAGCCAGCAGGTGATGTAGCCTGGTCAGCAAGCGAGTCCCCCTCTTATGCCCCCTCCCGGTCAGCTTTCTCTATTCTCTTGATTAAGTACATCCTACGCCATCAAGTATAACCTCCCAATGGCATATCAAGCTGGCTGCACTGCCTGTCACTTGTTCAGGCTTGTCACACTACCTAGTGTTGTGTACAGAAGTGTGATGCCTGCCCTAACGATACCCAAATCTGGGGGGCCGGACTCAAGCCGGAGCGATCCTAGGGGGCCCAGCCCCCAGGATCGCTCTGTTCAGGATTTGTACATGACCGTAGATTGGAAAATTACCCATCTTACCTGAGTTGTCTCGACTAAAAATTGGATCCTGGACTCATTTTGTCACCCTTCAGAGCTGTGTTGGTAAGTGTTGGTGTACTTACCTGGTAATTCAAACTGTAGAAAGGTGTTCATTTTATATCACCACCCAATGGCAATGCACTGCCCCAAGAGTACCAGACGGCGTCTAATCGCAGTCGGGAAAAAATATCCTACAGATCGCACATAATCATCAAACGCACGTGAAAATCGAAAATCACAGCGCAGACTTTTGCTATCTAGCGCGCCAATTCGCACAGCCCCCACCAGTAACAGTTGGCAGCACTCGGGCGTTTGGGCGTTAAAAACCTACTACACCATAGGGTTCCCATGTTAAATCGATGATTTTCAGACGAGGCTGGCTCATAATCTATGTTAGATATTTTAAATCTGACTTCTGGAACAGATATCTAAAAGCCTTAGCTACAACGTTTTCTATTTATCATTTTTCGATATTCCGGGCGTAAAGGGGATACATGGGCTTGAGGGGTAAAACATGTCAGAACGACCGCTGACCGCTTCCAAATGCTACTACAACACTAAAATATACACTACTTCGACTACTACTTCGTAGTAGAATTTAATATGACCGCTTCCAAATACTACTACATGTACTGCAAATACACTACTTGACTCCTACTTCGTATATTTGCTGGCGTTTAATTGAATAAATCAAGATATAATCTATGGAAATACAAATTATTAATAGCAAACAATACCTTTAATTTATAATAGACAAAACAATTACGATACAAAATATATCTTGTTTAATTCGTTTGGGCGTTACATTCCTTAATGTTCTACCTGTTGTTCTATTACCCTGGTTCGCACCGCCATTTATGTTCCTTTCTTTATGTTCCTTCATGTACTATCTCACGATTTATATGACGTCAAAAATATAAACGAATATTTCAGATAATTAATTGATGCAATATGTATTTCATTTTTAACTCAAAATAAAATTTATAAAATAAATAAATAAAACTAAAATAATTGTTTCAATTATGACAAAAAAGTAGACAATTTATTTGTTCTACGTCATCAAAATAGTGAATATCATTTGTAAATGATCCCCATGTTTCAAATACGACGCAATTTCGACAACCAAGTGCATTGTAAACACGAAACAAAACACGTGACGAGCCCGAAAATTACCCCTCGCAACTACGCGCCCTAACCCATCAAAAACAAGAGCAAAGACGAAAATTACCTACGCATAAAAGATGTCTGATAACCCCACGTCGGTATATTATGAGCGGGCGTTGTATCAGTCTGATTTCCTATTTGTTTGATTTTGTTACACTATTTTTCATGAGTTTGTGTCACGCCTGTAGGTATTTCAATTTGAGATGACACTATTTTGCAGGATCAGGACCTAAGTCCAATCGACTGACATGTCAAGATACTAGTATTATATACCTAAGACTTTTACTCACCTGTTTAACTCACCTGTTGGGTTTCTTCAACATTCACCTCCACAAGGATGGGAGGGGAAACCCTTGGTGTACAGAGTTTGTGAAGTTTAAGTAGGTGTGACTTATGTATAATAATATTATTTATTATACATGGAATAAGGAATTTGTATGGTGCATCTGCATGAAATATTTATACAATATCACCAATTGAGGAGACATGACCTATCAAATGATATATGGAAGAGGTAACTTATTTATAACCATAACAAGTGTTGCCAGCCATAAACACAAGTAAAACAAAACAAGCAGTGTAAAAGAAGCGCAGCAATGTAAAATAAAAGTGGAGTAAGTTATGTACAACAAGATTCAAATACAAACTGAGACTTGAGACAATGGCTGTGTTGCACATAAGCGTGTGATGGTGTGTTTATTTTCTAAGTTTTATATATGAACATGTTGTCATTTAAAGGAAATAGTTCACCTTCAACATTGGTTTTAAACTGAGATAGCAGTTGTGTAGCCCATGTTGGGAAACCCCTATCTGCAAGTTTTCTTGACTGAAAAGACTAGCTGAATATATTTGATTTGTTGGCGAAAGAATGTGTTGCTGGCGAAAGAATGTTGTACTGGTTCTAGCCCGGGCAGAGGCTATACCATCAGCCAATCAGCTTGCAACTGGTGCTAGCAAGTGAACTGCTGGCCGCCGGTTGGCACATCTCCAATGCAAGTCTATCTTACTTTCAAATCTGATTGGCTGAACCATTTTTTTACATTTGTGTGACGTCAGGACTCTGTCTCAGAGAGTATGCATATAGTTTTGACAAACGATACAAATTTACAGCCTTCTGTCCTGAATTGGCGTGATATAAGGCCATTTTCGACAATATAAAAAGAAATTGTATTAAAAATATCCAATCGTGTTTGGTAAAAAAAATCCAAGGTAAACTATTTCCTTTAACCAGGGAGATGTTTGATCACAGAATGATAAGAACTATATGATGCTGTAGTAACCTTCCCTACCTACAATGGAAGGTGAATGGTTCCAAACTTCAGCCAGGCTGATTTTGATGGTATTAGAAATGACCTCGCACAGATAAAATGGAACGTTGAGTTGGCAGGTTTAGATGCATGTGAGGCCTGGAATGTTTTCAAAGCTAGATTAAGCCAAATTCAGAATCGGCATATACCCCTCAGGCACAAACGTAACAGAACCAAGGGCAAACCAGTCTGGCTTACCCCAGAAGTAAGGAGTGCTATACAAGCTAAAAGAAGTGCATTTGGCATTTTGAAGGGATCTTCACTAGATATAAATCAGAAGGCCTACCAAAATGCAAGAAATTCAGTTAAGAAAAAGGTCAGAGCAGCTAAAAGGGCAAAGGAACTTGATTTAGCTAGACATTGTAATGCAGATAGTAAGAAGTTCTTCAGTTTTTATAAGTTCAGTACAGTTTCCAAAAATATAGGTCCATTTAAGGTAGATGATGTGTTAGTTAGCAAGGACAGTGAAATGGTTGAAGTGCTTAATGATCAGTTTCAATCTGTCTTTACTATCGAGGACCAGAGTAGTATTGCAGCACTTCAGCCTGAGCTAGAGACAGAGGAGACTATAGGAGAGCTAGGTGGCATAAGTAGTGAACTTGTTCTAGAATATCTAAAGAAAGTAAGGCCTAACAAGGCAGAAGGACCTGATGAAATCCATGCTAGACTTTTAAGAGAATCTGAAAGGGAGTTGTCGGTTCCATTAGCCATAATATTTTCTAAATCACTCGCAGATAGTAAAATTCCACTTGATTGGAAAAGAGCAAATGTTGTTCCTATTCATAAAAAGGGAGATAGAAGTAAAGAGGAAAACTATAGACCGGTTAGTCTGACCTCATTAGTCTGCAAGGTGCTTGAATCAATCATCAAAGATAATATTGTTGAATTCTTGGAGCAAAATGAACTCATCAAGGATACACAGCATGGCTTTAGGAAGGGCCATTCTTGTTTAACTAATCTTCTGGAGTTTTTGGATGTTGCAACAGATAGCTTTGATCAGGGTAAACAGCTAGATGTAGCTTTTCTTGATTTCAGTAAAGCATTTGACAAAGTCCCCCATACAAGACTGGGGTTGCAACTTAAAATTCATGGGATCAGGGGCAAGATTCTGGATTGGATAGAAACGTGGCTTTCAGGACGCCAGCAAAGGGTTATATTGAATGGGTGCCAATCACAATGGAAGGAGGTTCTCAGTGGGGTTCCACAGGGCTCAGTCCTGGGCCCATTGCTTTTTATAATATTTGTGAATGCAATTGAGAACAGTATAGACAGCAAAGTCTTGAAATTTGCAGACGATCTAAAAGTTGTCAGGATTATTAGAGGAAAACATGATCAGGATGTTTTTCAATCAGATCTGGACAAGCTAGTTGAGTGGTCTGAAGCATGGCAGATGAAATTCAATTTGAGTAAATGTAAGATTATGCACGCTGGACGGGTTAGCAGTAAACATAGGTATGAAATGGGTGGGCAGAAAATGGAGCAGATTGAAAAGGAAAGAGATATAGGTGTCGTGGTAAACAATAGACTATCAGCGTCAGACCAGGTTGTAGAAGCTAGGAAAAAGGCACTTAGAATGCTAGGGGCCATTAACAGAAATGTTTCCTACAAGAGTGAAAAGGTAATAACAAAACTGTATTGTGCATACGTTAGACCACATTTGGAGTATTGTGTACAAGCCTGGTCTCCAACATATGAGAAAGATTGCTGGTTGTTAGAAAGAGTTCAAAAAAGGGCAACAAAAATGGTTAATTGTCTTGGTAGTTTACCTTATGAAGATAGATTAAAGAAATTGGGTATGTTTTCACTTAGATATAGAAGGCTAAGAGGAGATCTAATTGAAGTCTTCAAATTTGTAAATAGTCAGCATTCTGGATATTTAAAGGGTATGTTTGAGTTCAATAGGGAAAATCGAGGTAGAGGTCATCAGCATAAATTCATTATGAAACAAAGTAGGACTAGGCTACGACAGTCATTTTTCAGTAGAAGGGTTGTAGGACATTGGAATATGCTACCAGGGGATGTCGCTCATGCAGTGACACTTGCTTCCTTCAAAATTAGATTAGATAAATACTTTACAGAGAAGGGATTAGTTCATAAATACTCGTGGGATTAGCCTTCTTTTATGCAGGTAGAGTAAGGTGATTTGAAGGGGCGAGACTGGTGGAGGGGGGGGGGGGTGGGGTGGGGTGCAACCTCGGATGGGCCCAAGAGGCTCTTTGTTGCACTTTTCTTTTATGTCTTTATGTCTTTATGTCTTTATGTCTTTATGTCTTTATGAAAGGGCTAATAAGGAAGTGGGCTGAAGCAAAGCCAATGTGCCAATGTGTTTAACTGTTTCATTCCAGTTAAAGTGTCTTGCAAAAACATTTATCAAGCATGTTAAACTTGTATTTGTCTTAGGTACCTTAGTTTTTTATAATAAATTTAGTCTGAATGTTTTTGGATGGATGGAGTTCTGAGGTCAGGCCTGCGCTAAGCATAGCTTTTTGCGCTTGTTGCATATGGAATGATCTGGCCAGAGTTCTAGGGAACAGGAGTGTTATAGTGTCAGCTTATGTAACAAATTAACTACATTACAGATAATGAATGCAGAACATGTTATCACCAGTGGTGTGCTCCAGAACAGGAGAGAGAGAGAAAAAAAAACAAGAGAATCCCCATGTGTTCATCATCATTCACTTTTGGCTCTTTCATTTCTTGGAATATCAAAGTTACCTTCACACAAATTGTATGAATGGCCACAGTGTAGTGTTTGCATATGCCAAGCTAAAATAAGATCCAATATAGCCTTCTGTGACAAGCTACTGAAAAACAATTACTTGGACGTGCATTGACCTCTCTAAATTATGCCGGCCAACAGGAATTGCGCGATCGGGTGGTGAGGTCAGGACCTGCGCAACAAGCTCTGCTTAGCGTGGGTCCTGACCTCGGAAATCCATCCACACAAAACATTCGGACTAAATTTATTATTTTTAAAAAAATGGCATCACTGTTTTAGTGACTTAGTATGAGGTTTATGATGGTGATGGTTATGATGGTGATAGTATGAGGTTTATGATGGTATGTGATTTATGTGTGTTTATTGCCTTCACATTCCAGATGTTCTGGCCACTGATTCAGAATCCTAGCTTTGAAAGCTGTTTCACAGCTGGCAACATGTGGCAGCTGGACAGTTTTCAACTTGCCTCCTGAAAGGCTACAATGTCTGAGTATGAGTTGCCTGAGGCAGCAGCCACGGGAGCCACTGCCCGCCGCTCTCTCGTGGTGTCTGGTGGGCTCGGTCCCGTGGGCCGTCCGCCACGCCGGCCCAGGTATCCGTGCCTGCGCGGCGCCGAGCCGCAGCTGGAGTCGCTGCCCGAGCTGCTGGAGCTGCTGCCGCCCGACTTCAGCTACCACGTCTGCAGCTACGAGCCGCTGCCGGGCGGGTTCGCGGCCACGCTCCGCGTCAATTTTGGCTCGGAGCGCGGCGCGCGCGCCTGGCTCACAGCCTTCCAGCAGAGCAGCCTGACAACGTTCCGCAGCCGGCGCACGTTCCCCCGGCCCGGGCCGCGCCTGCTCTACAAGGCCTGGTTGCGCTGCCAGCGTAACGTGCCCGGCGCGGCGGCCGCCGGCGCGGACGACACGCACGGCCGACACACGGCCTGCCCGGCGGCGCTGGCCGTCAGTGTCTGTAGCCCCGGCGTGACGCGCCGCGCTGACCCGCACCTGCCCGCCTCGCCCGGCTGCGTCCGGCTCCGACACGTGCACAACCACCCGGTGCGGTGCGCGGCCGACCTGCGCTTCCGCGGCGTGTCGGCGGCGGCGCGCGGCGCGCTGGAGGCGCTCCTGGCGCGCGGGTATGCGCCGGCGGCGGCGCGGCGGGCGCTGCAGCACCAGCTGCAGCTGCAGCTCGGCGAACGGTACCCGCTGGCGGCCGCCGACCGCGCCGTGCTGCCCACATTGAAGGACGTATGCCGGATATACTATCAGCAGTACGGCACGCCGGCGCAACGGCGCGCCGCAGCTGCCGCGGCCGGGCATAATTCGGTGATGCTTGAACGAGAGGCCGTGGGCGACGGAGTGACTGGGGGAGACAGTGATCCAGACGAGCCGGGGATGGAATCGGGTGACCGCGGATGTTTGGAGCGGAGTGATTCGGGCGTCGCAGGGTTGGCACTGGATAGTGAGAACCCTGCGGCTGCGAGGCTGGAACTGGAGTTTGTTGACACCGATTGTTTGATGTTTGACTCTGTGAATGCGGGCAGCGAATATCCTGTGCTGGAGCGGGTGAATCCAGATGGTGCAGTGTTGGAGTCTACGAGCCAGGAACGTATGCTGTTGGAGCCAGCAGGCACGGACCGCGCGGCTTTTCAGTCCGGGGAGCATGATCGGCTGACTGCTGGTCGGTCAGACCCCGGTAATCTGACTGCTGAGCGGTCAGAGTCGGCTGAGCTGATCCTGGCGTCGGCAGCTGACGCCACGCTCGAGCTGGAGCTGGTCCACTCGGAGGACCTCACGGTCGGTGCCACATATCACCGGGAGCAGATCCTGGAGTCGGCAGACCCCACGGAGGCGGCGCCGGAGACTGGGGCCTCCCAGACGGCCGCCGACGCTGCCGCTGCAGACCTGTTGCCCTCGCTGGAGAGTCTGCTGGCGGGTAGGACGGTGCCGGACCCTGACGCCACCGCCGCCCGGCTGGAGCACCTGGTCACAGCGTACTCGGAGGCGATGTCGTGCGGAGGCGGAGCGGCCGCGTTCCGCCGACTGGAGGGCTGCGGGTTCGCGGCGGCTCTGACCACGCCCCTGATGCGGCGCGTGCACGGTCAGCTGCCGCAGAGCGGTGAGCTCGTGTTCGTCGACTCGCCGGGCCGCTCGGAGCGGCACGGCTGCTGCCTCTGGCTGCTGCTCTGCGCCAGCGAGGCGGGCGCTCTGCCGCTCGGCCTGCTGCTCGCCTCGTCCGACTCTGGTGCTGCGCTGCGCGCCGCGCTCGAGCTGTGGCAGCGCACGCTGTCGGCGCAGGCGTTCGCCGGTCGTGGGACCGACGGGCCGCAGGTGGTGATCGCGGACGACGGCGCCGGACAGCGGGCGGCGCTGGCCGCTCAGTTCCCGGCGGCGCTGACGGTGCTCTGCGCGTTCCGGCTCCTGCAGTCCGTGTGGCGCTGGCTGTGGCAGGTTCGCGGCCGAGTGTCGTCCGCAGACCGCGCCCGACTGCTGCTACTGGCCCGCCGCCTGCTCCGAGCCGGCTCCGTCACCCAGCTGGAGAGTCGCTTCAGAGAGGCGGCCGCAGATGCTGCCATGGCGCGGCACCCTGACTTCCTGAAGCAGTTCACGTCCATCTACCGCCACCGGCACCTGTGGGCCGTGTGGTACGGCGAGGAGGAAGCCGCAGACGCCGACACTGGCGGCAGCGGCGGCGGGCCGCGCACAGACAGTCTGTTCGACCTGGCCGCCAGCCTCCTCCGAGACCGTCTGCTCTTCATGGCGGCTGAGTACGGCCCTGCCGAGGCGTTCGACTTCTGGACGCGGCGCGGAGACCCTTACTTCCTGCATCGGATCGGGCGGGCGCTGTCCGGCAGGGGCTCGCTCGCCTCTCAGCCCCGATACGTACCGCCGCCGCCGCCGGGCGCCGAGCTGCGCGCGCGTCGCTCCGGGCCGCACGAGCACGAGGTGACGGAGGCCGGCGCCGCGTTCCAGGTGGACCTGGAGCTGGGCTGCTGCACCTGCCGGCCGGGCCGGACGGGGGCGCCGTGCGCGCACCAGTCGGCGGCCGCGCGGCTGGAGCGCCGTCCGCCGCCAGCGCCGGTGGCGGCTGAGTCGGCGTCACGACTGCGGCGGCTGGCGGCGCGGCTGCCGCTGCTGGACCCTGGCCCGACGCCGCTGCCCGCAGGCTGGCTGCAGGCGGTCACCGCCGCCGCCGGACTGCCGAGACTCGAGCTGATCGTGTCCGCCGAGGAGACGCCCGCGCACCACTCCCGGCT